>VKKW01000672.1:0-24801 GCA_018350135.1 Citrus trifoliata
AGATTCTGGAATGAATCTTCCCATGGTCTGGGTTGAGTGTAGTTCTGGTTTTGATTGTATGGTCTGAATGGAGCCTGAGAGGCTTGAGGCACTTGAGGAATTTGTTGCATTGGTGGAGCTGGAGCTGTTGGTCCATTCTGTTGGAATCCTTGAGACCATGAAAAATTGGGGTGGTCTCTCCATCCAGGGTTGTATGTGTTGGAGTATGGGTTGTAATTTGATAGCTTTCTCATTACACCTATGGCATTGGCTTGATCTGGATATGAGTCAAGGTCATTTGCCTCTGTTGATTTAGCAGTTGATAACGATGCTATTTGTCGAGAGAGACCTTCAATTATCGCTTTGACTTCTTTAATTTCTGAACTTGATTCGCCAATTTGAACCTCATTTACTCCTTTAATTCTTCTAGTATTCCTGAGTGATCGACTCCGTTGTTGGGAATTATCTGCTTGTCGCTGGAAGAATTCCCAAATTTCTGATGCACTTTTTGACATTAGCTCTCCTCCACTTGTTGCCATTAGCCATTCTTTGCACATTTGGTAGTAATCCCTCCAAAAAGTATTGCACTGGTGCCATTTCTCGTACCCATGATGTGGACACTTCAAGAGTAGCCCATTGAATCTCTCCCACGTTTCGAAAAATTGCTCGTCCTCTCTCTGAGTAAACTCTGAGATTTCCCTGCGAATAGCATTGGTTTTATGCACTGGGAAATATTTATTCAAAAATTTTGTTACCATTTGTTCCCATGATGAAATGCTATTAGCAGGCAAAGTATTTAACCATGAACGAGCTCTATCCTTTAAAGAAAATGGGAATAATCTAAGTTTTACATCATCATCTGAAAAATTCTCATATTTAAATGTTTGACAGATGGCATGAAAATCATTCAGATGATTATATGGGTCCTCATTTTCTAGGCCATAAAATGTGGGGAGACAATTTAGCACACTAGGTTTTAATTCAAAACTCCTAGCAGCTACATTTGGGTATCTTATGCATGATGTGCTCAAATTAGCTAAGGGACTAAAATAGTCCTTAAACGGCCTCTCCTGTGGTGCTTGTAGATCAATTCCAAATTTATTTTTAATGTGCTTTTGTGTGCGAAGTGTTTTTTCTAATTCAAGGTCTATAGGTTCAAGATTAGGTAATAATGACCTACGACCACGCATGCAAAACAAAATAAAATAAAAATAAAGATGAGAACAAAACAAATAAAAATAAAGAAGAGGGAGAAATTACAAGACTAACCTTATTGCGCAATTACAACCTTAATATATAAATACACAAAAAAAAAATACGTGAAATAAATTAACTAAAAATAAATTAATAAGATAAAAAAAATTACAAAGAAAAAATAAATTGAAAATTAAATTACAGAATTTTAAAGAAGAGAAAAAGAAAAGAAATACTAACCTTTATATGTAGATTCACTTTTTTTTTCTTTTTCTTTTTTGATAATTAAAAAAAAATACAAAAAAAAATAATAAAAGAAATAATTCACAAAAATTAATTCTATGAATTAAAATTACTTACCTCCCCGGCAACGGCGCCAAAAACTTGTTGTGCAAATTTTAATGTACTCGCAAGCTCACGAATCTATTGTAGTGTAGATCAATGGTGACGAGTGTCGATCCCACGAAGAGGTTGATTTTAATTATATATAGAATTAATTTTGTAAATAGGTGGTTGGAATTATGGTGGAAATGATTTGGAATATGCTAAAACTTAAATCAAAATGGCGAGAATAAATTTTAAAATTGGAATTGAAATAGCGAGAATAAATTGGAGAGAATTCTATTAAAATAACGTACTTGGGTATCTGGATCCGTATCAACATGCATCATGGGCTAAATAATCCGTATTAATACCAATTAAATCATGAGGGGGGAATCCACACCTCATGAACCACGCTCTAATAAATATGGTGCTAAGGGCTTATCGTGCCAAATAATAATAACCTTGTACTAGAGGGCCGGTGTAACCAAGGCGGTACTAGACAAGATTAGTATTATTTGTCGACGAGAAGTCAAAACATCCACAAAAACTAGAGGGGAAGAGAAAATAAATTTACCAAATTAAGCCCATGACACATGTTGAGACTTCACCTTCAACCCAAGCTTGAAAGGAAATTAGCTACTCATAATTGAACTAGGGGCAAAATGAGAATTTATTAAAATACAAAGAAAATACAAGATGGAGAAGGAATTACAGAAAATGGATCCCAAAAATGGATTCGGAGATATTAAATTAGGGGGGGAGGCCCCCTTTTTATAGATACATGGAGTAAATCATGGCCATCGGATTAAAAACAGTTTGGACGCTCAGGATTGCGCCACGTCATCAGTCAACAGTCCACGGTTTGACCACGCGGATGAACAGTAACACGGTTTGACCCGGATGAACAGTAACGCGGTTTGGTTGAAAATAATCCTGTGTGATGCATGCACCGTACGCGAGATTTTTCCTCCACTGATATGCTGCCACGTCACCATCAACAGTATATAAGAATTTTAGTCCAACAGGATCGTGACACCTCATCAGTCAATGCCACATCATCGGTCAATGCCACGTCATCGATTTGTCTATATAAACAGTGTCGTGAACAGTAACATATACAGTACTGTACCCGTGAATAGTATCGTACATGTGAATAGTGCCATTTTTCCTTTTATACTCCTCCTAAGGTTTTCAACCGTCCTGAGTTCAAAAGTGATGTCCGTTTTGCCGTCTGATTTCTCCTTTATTGTGAAATGACTATAATGCCCCTAAAATACATAAATTACTTAATTAAAATAAAACACATGTAATTAAACCACAAGAATGTTAAATACATAAAAGTAAGAGTTGTTAGTAAGACTTGAAATGTAAAATGACGGTTTTCTCCTTTATAAATATGCATTTTCTAACACTCAACAACTATATCATTACTCTAACAAATCATTAAATATTAATAATCACATTGATAAAACAATACTAATATGTCATGCATAAACAATGAATTTTGAATAAATTAAAATAATGCTAAAGTTTGAGTCAATTTTTGGGTAGTTTAATACTTCTACATTATAAGGGTAAGATAACCGATTAAAATTTATATTAAAGCACTTTTAGCAGTCCAAGTATAATTAAATATCTAAGAAAAATAAAAATAAATTAAAGCAGATTTAATCAACTAATTCATCAAATTTTCTTTTATTTTAAAAACTATTGTAATTATTTTCTAAAATTAAGTAAATATATAAAAATAATACATATAATGAAAAACATAAAAGTAAATTGAATACAATTGGTGCACTGCAGAGGAATGAATTAAAGGATCTTATCATATAACCACCACAAGTTTCTTGATATATCAATTTATTACCAATATTTTTTTGACAACTACATTTTGTCACCATATGTTTAAGCTGTCATCGTTTTACCGTTAAAATCTTAACATTATTAAAAAGTTATTGAGGTCAAAATGATATTTGAGGAATTTCAAGATAAAATTATTTCTTATTTTCCTAGTTCTTTTACAAATTTTTATCTTTTTATTAGACATCCGATCTATTTATGAAAATATTAAATGTTTTAATATAATAAAATTTCAATAACTAAAATAAAAGAAAATAAAAAATGGCACGTAAATCGAATATTTAGAGATTTTGATGTAAAATAATAATCAAAATCCCCGCGATCTTAGGAATGTTTTTAATAGTGTTAAAGATTTTGATGGTAAAATAATAATTTTGATGTGCGAATTAATGTGGAAGAAAATATCCGGTTAATTAATAATAAAACAGTGGTTACGTCATTACGCAGAGGCAGGCGCAGAAAGAGAAAGTGAAAGAAAGAAGAGCAGAACGGCCAAGGTAAGTAACGGGGCATGTAAGGTGATCAGTCATTGCATCATCTCCAACTCCAAGCTAATGGACGGCGTGAAGAGGTGGCGGTGGTGGGCCGTCTTTATATTGGGAGCGCTGATAGGATCGCAATTTGCATGCGGCGGTGGTAATGATTCCACGAAAGCTAACCATGAAGCTCTCGTCTCTCGTATTGCCTTTGGTTCATGTGCTAACCAAACGGCTCCTCAGGTTTACACTTGACTTGACTGCAGACATCTAGCTACCTAGTAATGAATCGAATTTCATTTAATTTAATTTGGGATTTTGGTAAATTGATAAATAATACTCTTGTCTCTTTGTGTTTGTTGTATGCGCAGCCCATTTGGGATGCGATTATAAAGTTTGATCCCCAAGTGTTTATTTGGATGGGTGACAATATATATGGAGACATCAAACGTCCTTTTAAGATGTTTGGGAAAGAAAGGACCATTGGACCCTGGAAGAATGTTCCAAGGTTTGTCCCTACTTCTCAAGACGAAATGAACTTTAAATACCACATCATCAAGAATCATCCTGCCTACTCTCGTTTGCGCCATAATCTTAATACCAAGGTACGTATATACGTGAACGTGTTCATTCACTTTCACTGTATAACAAACTAAGAATCATCACGAACTTAATTAGTTAATTAGTCACCGCGTCTACACTTACTGCTCATCGTTGTCGTTGTTGTTTTATATATATATATACACACACACACACAATTTTATTCTTGTAGATTATTGGTACATGGGATGACCATGATTATGGATTGAATGATGCCGGTAAAGAATTTCCTGCCAAAGTTTCTAATCAAAGGCTTCTCCTTGATTTCTTAGATGAGCCTCTTGACAGTCCACGGTGAGTGGTTCCATTCATATGTATGATCAACAACTTCTTTTTTATTATCATCCTTCCTTTCATTTCTAAATTTCAATTGCTTTGCCTTTTCTTCATATTGTAGTCGCATGCAGGCTGGCATCTATACATCATATACATTTGGACCTGTCGGTAGACAAATCAAGGTATTCAAACCAATTGCTTACAACTTTTATGCAAATCACTTCTCTTGATAACTAGGTCTGACCCTTGCTCTGATTTGGGGATATTTAATTAATGCTTTCAGATAATCCTGTTAGACACTAGATACCACAGAGACCCTTTGTCTAGTGATGGAACTATTTTGGGGAGCACACAATGGACATGGTTGGAAAAAGAGTTGAACGGTCCATCTTCCGCCATTACCATAATTGTATCATCTATTCAGGTATCTGAAAAATTTATCGATTACAGTACTTTCAGGTTGTGTAATTACATAATTTTGTATTTTATTGTCAGCGGTACTCCTTATTAGAAGAGTTTCCTTCGTCCTTAGTTGCTTGGCCTATACACATAGTACTAACACCACTTCCCTTCGTACCATGGCTGTGATTGATTTTTCTACCAGTGGTCTTAACTAAAAGTAAAATGTGGTTTGGTTGATTCTGAGTGCCAATGCTCATTAAGCCTCTCATGTGGTGTGCCTGATGATTGGAAAATTTTTCAACATTAGATGTTAGTTAGATTTGTTATTCTTATGGAAGTTTTCTTATTTCACCATACTGTGCAAGTTTACAGTTAACTTTCTCTCTGATTCAGGTTATATCAAATCTTTCGGCTACCACCGGCCCCTTGTTTTATATGGAGTCTTGGGGACGTTTTCCTAAGGAGAGGGATCACCTTTTTCAATTGATTGCTGATAGTAAGGTGATAATTACTGATACACTCCTCACATTGTGTATCCCGAATTCAACTGAACTACTTTTAATTCCAATCAGTAATTTCTGCATTGGAGCTTCTTATTTTATCTGTTAAACCATCTTCTGTTTCTGTGCATTTTTCTCCCCTGTTCTGTTCTGTTCTGGAACTAGAGGATGCTTCGAAGCATCAATTATCCTTCTTACACTTACTGTTTTCTCTTGCAGAGGAATGGAGTCTTCTTTATTAGCGGGGATGTTCATTTTGGTGAAATTACACGTTATGACTGTGATGTTGGATATGCACTATACGATATTACCTCAAGTGGGCTCACACAAGCTGTTGAGAAGGCAGTCCCAGCACCATTTCATTTCGTGGTGAGATTTCTAGCTTGGTGGACGCCAAGTACAATGAGAGTTATAGGAAAAAATTGCAGACACAGATCATGCACATATGGTATGCGTGTCATTTTTTCCCTGTAAATCTTTATTCAGAAAATTTCATGAGTTCTTTGCTCATCAATTTATCATAGGCCAACCAAATTTTGGAGCCATTGAGATAGATTGGGATGCAACTCCAGTGGCCTTGAAAATTGAAGTTAGGGACACAGATGGAATTCCTGCAGTAGGTGTAAATATTTCATTATCAGAACTGCAAGCACAGAGTGTAAAATCTGCAGCCACCTTAAGAGTGGGAGAACATCAGAAGCACTGCTCTCTTGAAGTTGATCTGCCGTGGATTGTCAGATACCGCCTGACTATTTTATTCTATTTTTCTGTGGCTGGTATGTTTTTTTCAACACTTGGCAGCATTTTTTTGAAGTGTATAGCACACAAATGTGAATTTCTTTTTTCTTTTTTCCTTTTTTGATGCATGATACATGTTATTTGAGGAGCATTCTTTCCTAATAGTGATTTTATGTTCAATGTTGCAGTTTTGCTTTTTGCTTTGGTAGGGACTTAATTTTGCAGCTGCAGTAGTCTTCAGGCTATTCCTCCGCAAATGCAAGCTCGACTAAATATGTGATTTTGATTATATTCTGACATTCTTATATTCAGCATCACGAAACTATGTTCTGACTCACTAATTGATTCTGTTGAGTAAGCTCAAAAGTATGGAATTTTTTATTTTTTTTATTTTTTTTCCTTATGGCAGACATAATAGCCCCACTTGTATCATATATAATCTAGAAGGGAATTCTCCAAATCTGAAGAATTTTTTTCAGTATGTAACGGAGTGGCTAGTCCAACGACATTGAAGAAATGAAATTATTCTTTTAGCCAGCTGTAGAGCCTTTAAGAATCCAATTTGCAGCAAGACAATACATTTCAAATTTCCTAGTGACATAAATTTTGCCGGGAAGGTCGCGCATGTTTATATACCAACTTACCAGCTTGATTCCTTTGGTTTGGAAGAGAAGGCTAAGGCGCAATTGAGCTGCGTATGTAATTTGTTGCGCTCATAGCTTCACGAGCAGATTTTTGGGAGATAGAAAACCAAAGTTGCTATCGTGACAGTCCCACTCTGAGCTTCTAACGAGGAGGAATTGGAAATAGATAGGTTTGTTGCAGCTGCAAGCAGCAATGAGTGAGTATGCTGCACCTGTCCTGCTCATGTCATGTCGAAATCTTCCAAATGATGTCCATCAATTTCAGAATGGAGAGCTCTAATTCTCTTACTATCGGTTTAATTATAAATCCAAGTCAATTCACAGGGAAGTCTACAGTGATGTTTATATCTTAATTCGGATCAGTAGTGGTAGCGATATACTTTGAGGAGCTGAGCTCTTATAATTAAGCTAATGTTGCTTGCTATAATGCGGCGGCTCTTCCCTCAGGCCGCCTGAGGTGTGTTTGGGATTCACTTAAAGATTAGATTTTGAAATTGTCCACTTTGCAAACAATTTCATGACATGTTTGGAAAATTTAGATTATTAGACAATTACCTTATGGTGGGGCGCTATGAACTCTAGTTAACACTCTCAACAATCAATTACTTTTTACAACCTATTTTTAAAATTAAAAAATCAAAATTTTACTCCAATTACTCTTTATAATTCCAAACATAACCTTGTTACAAGCTTGACAAAGTTCCAAATATGATCCCATTTTCGTTTCTCTCATCTTTTCCTATCATGCCCATATGGCTTTACGAAAAATGGCTTGGGAAATATGGAGGAAAACAATCTAATTTGTGATCTAGCCAGAGCTCATCACGAAAACCCCAAAATTCCCAAAAAAGAACAAAAAAAGGCATTGGCTCATATCAATCACCATTCAAGAAAAAGTTAAAAGAAATTCCTACACGATGAGTTATTGATACGCAAGAAAACTGTGACAATTGAGTTTTGAAAATGAAGTTGGCTGACTAGTTTAATGTGTGCTGCAACATATTTGTGTGAAGGACATTTTGACCCCTCCAAAAACAAAAAAAAAAAAATTGACAATTTGTTGAGATGAGTGATGAGGGGTAAAACTCTCTTAATACGCTTTCATTTTGTATCCAATTATTTAAATGGTGGGGTGACGAATGCATGTATGTAATTTGATTTGATGACATTTATGTAATAAAATATTTTATAAAACTAAGAGTATTTAAAGTAAATTTTAGAGCACATTTAGCCTCGTACTTACTTTTAAAAAAATATTATCATACATATTTAGTAAATAAATTCATCCTAAATGTGCATGGTTTACGCACAATGACTAAAATATCCACATTTTATCAAAATAGTTTTTGTATTAGAATTTTCTAATTATTTTATTGAATAAATATTAAAAATTATAAAAGTTTATCTTTGATTAAACGTAACGTAATTTAGCTCCATTTGATACAGTTTTTCAAGTAGAGCTTTTATCAAAAAAAATAAATTTGTTGTTTGGTTGTTAATAAAAGTTTTATTAAAAATTTATGAAATTACTTTAATAGGTAAGTTTTTTTAAAGTTATGTTATGAAAAAATAAAAAATTATCAAATAAATAGAAGATATTTTATATATTTTAACATTTATAAAAAGCTTTTCAACATTTACTCCCAAAAGTCCAAAATTTAAAATTTTGCTAATAGAGACAAAATAGCTTATTTAAGCTTCAAAATCTCTATTAAAAAAAAACTAAATAACAAAAAATTATTATAATAAGAGTTTATGAGATTAAATTAGTATTAATGGTTATTAAATAAGCTATACATACACTTTAAAATGTGTGGGGCTATTTGCACTTCACTATATATATTTTGAACACTTTAATTTTAATAAAAAGTTGAGCCTATTTGAATCAACCAAATTTCCTCTCCACACCCATTTAAAAAATAAATAAATTATTAAAAATTTAAAATTTAAAATTTAAAATCTTAAAATTACTCTTTACTAATCTCCTTCTCTCTCTATCTTACAATTATATATTCTTTATACTATCATGTCTTGCAAACTAAACACTCAATTTTACTCTCTCTTAAATTCAATTTTTTTCACTTTTCTTATCTTAGTATATCATGATATATATTTCGTACTTTCTATGTAAGTTTTTTAATCATAATTTATTTATGAATTAGAGATATATATTTTTTGAAATTTTAATTTATAAATTTATATTTTAAAAAGTAGAAGACCGAGCCTAACTTGAAATTTTTTTCTTAAACATTTTGTATAAACCCTTATGTGAAAGAATTAAATCAAACTGACCCAAACTTTTTTTGCAGACGTGCTCCCGGGACTAGTAACATTATTGGTATTTGCACATCTGCCGCGCAATTTGTGGTAGACTCGGACTGTAACCAAAAAATGGTCAAAGCAAAAACGCGTTGATTTTTTTTTTTTTTTGAGAAGAGCAAAAACGTGTTGAATTATTTCTAAAGTCCAAGTCATCTGGTCTGTCTGTCAATTAGTCTTGCAAAGCTACTGGAATAACCCATTAAACTAAAACACGCAATGTTTGTTATTGACCAATTAAGGGCCCGGCCCCAAGGGATTGCGACAGTCGGGAGCTCAACAAATACAAATAATAAATAAATAAATAAAAATCTGAAAGCCAGCCAGCCAATTTATTCACTCCCGACTCCTCTCATTATCATCATCCATCTCCCTGTTCTGTAGTAGTCCCTGTTTAACACAATAGCGTTTGTTAAGTGTCCTTCCTCTCCTCCTGTCCCGTAAATCTGTAATTCATATAGACTAGACATAAGAGGAGAGAGGGGGGTAAGATGGAGAGATTTTAGTTTATCCTTGGAAGTTGTCTTCTTCAGTTGGATTTGGAAGCTCAGATTATATTATCCTTGGTTTCAATAATAGCAATAATGTCTGCTAAATTCTGCCGGTGCTGGTTGGTTCAAGTTGAAGTGGTGTTGGTGTTGGTATGGTCAATACAAGGGCAACAAACATACGTAGACAACCATCAGCTGGCCTGCTACGACCCGAGGTACAACAACATAACCAGAGGATTCGATTGCAACGGATTGCATCCATCGTGTCAAGCTTACCTGACTTTCCGATCAAATCCTTCTTACAACACACCAGTCACCATCGACTATCTCTTCAAGACTTCCCACCCAAATCTCATCGCCTCCATCAACAGCATAACCAACGTCACTGCCACCTTACCAACCGACACCCCGGTGCTGATCCCTGTCAACTGCTCCTGTTCCGGCGGCGGTGACGGTGACTACTACCAGTTCAACACCACTTACACGATTCAAAACCCCGCGGAGACTTACTTAACTGTGGCTAACAACACCTACCAAGGACTAACCACTTGCCAGGCCATGATGTCTCAGAACCCAGTGGATTCTAGGAATCTCACTCTGGGTTTGGATTTGTTAGTTCCCTTGAGGTGTGCTTGTCCTTCTCGAGACCAGGCAGCTTCAGGTTTCAACTATCTTTTAACTTACATGGTCACCTGGGGTGATAGCATCTCTGCAATTGCACAACTTTTCAACGTCGACGAGCAGAGCGTTCTTGACGCTAATAAGCTGTCACAAGCTGACCTCATATTTCCCTTCACTCCAATTCTAGTTCCTCTTAAAACTGCCCCCACCAAGATCCAGCTACCTGTACCATCTCCTCCACCATCTTCTCCACACACAACGCTCACTCCTCCATCTCACTCCTCCACCTCTTCTAAGAAATGGGTCTTCATAGGTGCTGGGATCGGAGCTTTCTTGCTTCTGCTTGTTGCCACCTTATTCGCATATCTATTTTGCCTCTACCGTCGTCGTCGCAACTCTAAGAAGAACCCCACGCCAGTGCTTACTCCAGGACGAGTCCCACCGCCTAAGACTCCATTAGATGGTGCTGATTACTCGCTATTTCCTCAAGACAGCAACTCCCTCTCCCACCCGCAAGGGTTTCGAAGTGCTGTCGAGTCTTTAACTCTCTACAAATTTCAAGATTTGAAAATTGCCACTGGGAGTTTTAGTGAAGAGAATAGAATCCAGGGCTCTGTGTACCGGGGGTCTTTCAAAGGTGATGATGCTGCCATTAAGGTGATGAAGGGGAATGTCTCAAGCGAGATCAACATTTTGAAGAAGATCAATCACAGTAACATAATACGGCTTTCTGGTTTCTGCGTTCATGAAGGAAACACCTACCTTGTTTATGAGTTTGCAGACAATGGTGCTCTCAGTGACTGGCTCCACTCTAACAAGTACCAGTCTTCTGATAATCTAACATGGAAGCAGCGTGTTCAGATTGCTTACGATGTGGCTAATGCTCTCAATTACCTCCACAAGTACACCAATCCCCCATATGTCCACAAGAACTTGAAGACCAGCAATATTCTCTTGGATACCAACTTGAGAGCCAAGATTACTAATTTCGGGTTGGCAAGAAGTGCAGAGAGCGATGAGCATGAGCAGGGGGGATACGGACTGCAATTGACAAGGCATGTGGTTGGTACGTATGGTTACATGGCCCCAGAGTATATTGAAAATGGAGTGATCACACCTAAACTAGATGTTTTTGCCTTCGGGGTTGTGGTATTGGAGCTCTTATCCGGAAGGGAAGCTGTAACTGGTGATCAGAATTGTGGAGCGGAATTGCTATATGCATCAATTAGTAGGGTGCTTGAAGAAAGTAATGTGAGAGAAAAACTCAGAGGCTTCATTGATCCTTCATTGAGGAATGAATACCCCCTAGACTTGGCTTTCTCCATGGCTCAGCTTGCTAAAAACTGCACAGCTCATGATCTAAATGCTCGCCCATCCATTTCCGAAGTCTTCGTCACTCTCTCTAAGATTTTGTCTTCCTCGTCAGATTGGGATCCATCTGATGAGCTAAATAACTCCAGGTCTCTCAGCAGAGGCAGCTAGAGGTATCAAATCTTTGATTTTGTGGCTAATAATTGTGAGGTGTGTTATTCAGAATGAGTAAAGCGTATGCCGACACTGGAATAGTGCCTCTGGTGATTGCTGGTGACTTGATCTCACAACACAACCCTCCCGCATATCCAACATAATTGTTCGTATGATATTTCCCTACAGAAATGCATAATGCAATAAATCTACTCTTCGAGTAATTTGAATCACTTCAATTTTTCCTTTTACCAAGGATTGGGGAAATCTTTACACGTTAATGTGTGCATTACCTTTTCATTTAAAACTTTCTTGACTAAAAAATTCATGCACAAACTTCTAGTTTTCGAAGGAAGAAATTGCAGTTCTCTCCCATAATAGATTTTTCAACAAGAATATTAATTAGTACCAGAAACTAAAGCATAAAGAGACAACCAGCAGCAGCAATACTAACATAAATTCAATTCAGTGGTAAGCCATTGAATTTCATAAGGGGCCTGGTCAAAAGGTACAATGCTTAAAATTCCTCTGATGACTTTGATTTCAAATTTCCAGAATCACAGCGACCTAGTCCTCAATTTTACATGTACACATGTATCAATTAATATAGACAATACTGAGATGTATAATTTTTTTTTTGGAGAAGACAACATGTATCACTTAATATACACAACAAGACACCTTGGGGGTGAGAATACATGTCCTCCAGCACATTTTCACAGTTAACAAGTCAATTAGCTATATAGATTTGGGTGGCCAGAAGAAGCGGATTATATTGACAGGAGTCAGGGAGGGAATCTGTCCAAATAGAGGTTCTTCAAAATTACCTGTCATTCCAAAAATTTACACGTGACTTAGCAATTCATTAGAAAAGCTTATGCAGAACCTTCCAATATCTTAAACAAGAAGGGTTTGTATGGATTGCCCGAAGAACCCATTTCTGTGGGCTCTGACAGAACTCAACTCTTGAGGAAGAGTCAGACCCAGCTTTCGACAACATTGCAAGCAAATGCATTTGGAAAAAAAGCTCTGCAGGCCTCATTTCTGTACAAGTAAAAAGTTAGTCAGAGAAAATCATGGCAACTTTTTTCGTAATTCATATGCATGAACAGATAATCGTCCATTTAAATTACTAGAAACATAGAAAGCAGCCAAGATCCAAGAGAGCGTATTCTCCTCACATTGGGATGATTTAATGGTTAAAGCACTAAAAATAACCCAATTTCCATATTGAATGTTGGCAGGTCTTGATAGAAAACCACAAAAAACAAATTCCATATATTGAAATATTGGAACACCAGCATCAGATATATTTCAAAGATGTTGACGAGTCTTTGTAAGCTTGACATAATATAAAAATTTGATGCTGCATGAAAAACCCACCAGCTAGTGATATGTCCGTTTTTAAGACCAAAATACTATTTTGTTCCATTGACAAAAGTAAACTTAAGTAGGGATGAATTTAAGGAGCACCGTTGACCAGTTGCTGCATTGGTAATTTTCCCATCAGCCTCAGCAATGGGACAGATGATTTACATGAAAATTAAACATGTAAATCACTAGCTTTTTAAGAACTTGCTCATAAACTCAGCTAAGAAAAAGATCATTATCAAGTTTATGATATTATCCTATAAACAAGCGGCTAACAACCAATCTTCAAAAAATTTAAGACGTGTGACACTTCATCAAATTACCAAAGGCTATATAAACAGCAGATGAATAGCGTCAAACATGCAAAGAAATGTTGGACAGAAACCAAACCTGGTGGCCAAGTAAACCATTCCAGACGAAGGTTTTTCTCCCATTTTTCTATAGAAGATAGGCTTCCTTCTGCTTGAGCCAGTAATAGTGAGACCACAGGCAACTGAACGAAGGAAGTTTTTTGGGCTTTGGTAAGACTTCTTACTGCTAATGACAAAAAATGAGAATCATGATACTGCCTTGCAATCTCCATGCAGATGGTACCTGTGTCCATCATAAAGGAACAAAGATTAAGCGGACAAAAACTCTCTAGCACATGACAAAAGTGAAGTTTGAAACCCACTCATGTAATATTGTCAATTGATAATAAGGTGTTTACTACAATATTGGGCTTATCATTTTTGCTGATATATCCTATAATATAAATCCAAATTTGAACTAGCATCTGATATATTGTACATAGAATATGGCTTTCTCAACTGCATAATTGCCCAAACTATTTTACAAAATGCAAGGAATCTATCCTTGAATTTTCCCCCAGTCTTTCCATTTCCCTAAAACTTACTCAAGTTTGAATATGATGTTTACTGTGACTTTCCGTAGAAGAAAATATTGGGAAAAACACACCGACTGATCAGTTAAGAGGTAGATACCATGACACAGAAAAAGGCAGCTCTCAGCACCCGCCAACGAACAAGCTTGTGCAAGACACTTCTCGGCAGAAAAAAAATCCTTCTTCCATAGGAAAACAAAACCCAACACCAAATTAAATTTAGCAGTCCAAATCAGCCTGGAATTATTCCCCTGTTTTAAGCATTCGTTGAAGCTCAACTCTATGGTATTCGTGTCAGCTTGCACTTCATATAGAGATTCCACGACTTTGAGACACATCCAGCCAATTACATAATCTGTCTTGAGTTCTAAACATCTTACATATTCATCCTGAAGGTTTAACATATTACCTTCTGCAGCATAGGCACGGGATAGTAGCAAGTGTCCAAAAAATCGGTAGGCATCAGGAAGTGAGAGGGCTGAAGCACTTTTTGCATGGTTGATACACCCAGTAATATTTCCACCTTGCAAACTGATCTCAGAAGCGCAGAGAAGAAGCTGAAACTTTTGGTATTGATAAGATGTATGTTGTATAGAATAGAATTCACAGGAAAGAGCGACATGAATTAGCCGTTGAAGTATGGTACAGAGATGCCGAGGAAATCTCTCTTCGCGTGCCTTTTGTAAAAGATTAAGTACAAGCAAATACCGCGCGTTATAGTTCCATGGTTCTCGATGCAAGCATCTGCACGTCGAAGACAAGGACAGAATATCAGTATGAATCAACAAATGAATCCGTACAACACAGAGTACAATCATATGCATAGCACATATGCTTAAAGTAGTAGTAGTCCCTTCACAAACTGATCCCAAAGAGTCATACACATGTGCGCGCGCGGGCGCGCTCGTGTTTTTTTTTGGGGGGTAAGGAGGATATTAATAGAATAAAAGAATGTCAAAATGCTACTCTTTTTATAGTTTTGTAGGAAAGACTTTCATGAAAAAGCACAGGTGACTTCTGCACAAGAACAGAAAACACTAACAGTTTTAAATTTTTTTAAAACGAGTAATGATACAGCCACAAACTCTTGTACAAATTTATTTTGTACAAACTGATGTGGCATTAATTCATTGGTTGAATAAAATATCACTTGACCCACATGATTTGTTTTTATTAATTTATATTTTTATTCAACCAATGAATTAATGCCACATCAGTTTGTACAAAATAAGTTTGTACAAGAGTTTGTGGCTGTATCATTACTCTTTTAAAACACAGCAATCTACTAAAATGCAAAAACACAAAAAATGCCATACTTCTGCAACTCTTGAACAGCTTTAGGTCCAGTCAAACACTCATAAATACAGGTTGGAAAAGAAAACTTAAGATCAACACTGCCTATGACATTGCAAGCAACCCCTTCAGCACCAAGGATCTCCCATGCTGACTTTGGACCTTCCTTTTTTATACAGTCCGATGTCTCTAGGCTGCAGCACCTACTTGCAACATGTGAATATCTCCATTCGTCACTTGATAGCAAGAGATAACCAAGTAAGCTCCTGCTCCCAGCAAATTATACGTAAGAGATATGACAGGAATATAACAGTTATGAACAGAAGTATAAGATGTACAAGGAACTTGGTCAAAGGACAATATGCATCTTTTGACTGAGCAATAAGTCTAAAATTTATCAAGTTATAGATTTAGCACAGATAATAAGCTGATGTCATAAGAATGAGGTGAATATATTTTGAGCAAACTTCAAGGTAGTTCTGAAGTATATAAGAAGAGAAAATGTTTAACAGGATAGTAAAGTCATGCCCAACAAAGGCTAAAATAGCTATAGAATGCAGCTGCAGGTTTGATGAAGCGCTACCTTGTGCTGGAAGACAGCAAATTCATCCACATTTCTTTGATACCAATTAACTGTTCTTGTAATAACTAAAACTTACCTTATCAGATTACAATTAGGGTAAACATGAAGAATTTTTCTGAGGTGGAATATTCCACTATTAAATCCAAGGCAGGATTCAGGTCCATTTTTAACCTGCAGGGCAAAGACACAAACGATGCCACAAACGTCAGTGTTTCATAAACTAATAATAAACCCTAAGAGATTTTTGTGGTCAAATATCTAAATACTAACCAATTTATTAAGTGCTACTAAATAGTGCATTCCAGTGATGTCTTCAGGAGATGCAATACAGTTTCGACTGCTTGACACAACAGATTCAAGGCGATTACTATGATCAAGAGCATGGATGGCAGACACTATGAAGCTCATTTTTGAACACTGAAACAGCCCCTTTGGCATTTTCAGAATGCTATTAATTGTTGAATCAAGTCCAGAGATGTGGTAAAGCAATCGGCAGATAAAACTAACAGACACGGCTGCAGATAATTGTTCCATGGCAGACACACTTGAAGCCAGATTTCTAGCCATGGAAAGGGCCAGGTCATATTTACCAAGTTGCCACAGAGAGAAGGCATATACTTGCAATACTTCCGCATCAAGCATGCCTGAAAGATATAATATACCAGAAAAAAAATGAATAAAATTATTTAATAATTTAGCACAGTTGGATCCTGCAATCAACTTTACAATCCTTACCGTATTTTACTTTAATCAGTCGCAACATGTTTTTCCTTTTTGCTAAGATTTACTCAAACAAATTAAGTGCCTGTTTGGTATGGCTTATTTAAGAGGTATAAGTGCTTATTTAATCGCATAAACACTTTTTAAATTTTTTTATGGTGTTTGGTTATTTTTTTAGTAGAGTTTTTTTAGCTTAAATAAGCTAATTTACCTCTACTAGGAAAAGCTCAAAATTTGAGCTTTTGGGAGTAGAGGTTAGAGAACTTTTCTAAAAAATATATAATATAAAAAATATCACATATTTTAATGGTTCAAAAGTACTTTTTTTATTGACAACCAAACACCTAATAATTTTTTGTCCAAAAGCTCTATTGGTATAAGCTCTACTACTATAAGCTCTACTATTATAAGCTCTATTTAATAAGCTGTAGCAAACAGAGCCTAAGATTTAGATTAAGAATATGAAGATTTATAATTAACAGTTGAGGTAAAATAATTTCAAATGAAAAGAACTATCTCTTCACAGATCATGATAGGCCTTCATGACTTCTGCTATACTCTACTGATTAAACTTCATGTTTTAGAAAATGTTCAAGAATTGATTTAGCCACTTAGAAATTAGTTAATGGGATGACCCGAATCCCCTATAAGGCCCCTAAAGCAAAGAAAACTGAAGAAACGAGAAAAAAAATACTAAACTGGTATAAAGCAATACAAACCTTGTCTTTCCAAACTTTCACATTCTCGCACAGCATCCAATGCGTTCCCTGCCTGCACCAAACAAGACCACATGCTAATGATTGTGAACATGGAAATAGCATATGTTCATGTTCTTAATACTAAGCTGCAAGAGGTTGAGTAAAAAAGATGCATCTTTAAACTAAAAAGAAAGGGGAGGACTCCCCCAATATGTTTACCCTACTAAGTGATCTGGCCAAGTTAATGGATATATCTTGGAAATGGGAATTTGGAACAGTGCCTGAAGACGAGCTAATTGCATAGCGTGCTAGCCTATAAGAAACAACGGCAGCTTCATAGTCAGACCGTGCCTCACAAACTAATCCATACAAGTTATGGGATTCAGGATAATGAGGACCACGTTGTATTGCCTGCTGGACGGCTCCAAAAACCTGAGACAGAATTAAAAATACGTATAAAATTAATTCTCTTTGAAGCACGTCCAATTGTGTTCTTACTTCACAAGAAGAATGTTTTTCTTCTAGAGGGGCTGATTCCTTGTTACTAATAATTTTTGTACCTGTGAAGATGAAAGGTGCCCTGACAGTTTAGCAAGCTTAGCTAGACCAATTTGGAACTCAGCAAGCTGCAAGAAATCAAAGCTTTCAATACAGCTTTAAGATTTTCAATTGGCAAAGAGTGTAGTCAAGAAAAGCGACAGCCATTAGCTAATACTTCAATGCTAAATTTCAAGCTAAGGATTAATAGTTAAAAAGTAAACTCTTAGGGAGGACTTGAAGTGCCAAATCCTTCACCCCAGCTTATGATATCACCATAGATCACCACTCTCATGGAATAATTTGAACATCCATTCTAGCTTCAGTTCATCCAGTTAGCTTCACTTTAATTAATTTAAAGTGTGATTCCAACAATTTAAATATATCAGAATAGAATCATTGGAATAGAGAACTAACAGGTAATATCTGCACAGCTCGTAAACAGCTCTCAAAAGCATCATCCACTAAGGATTCACTGCAGAAGGATAAATCAAATTTTCAAAAAACTGTGATCTGAACGCTCAATATTCAAGTCAAAAAACCTATACACTAATAAAATTGAAGTTTTACCTAGCTTGAACATCAGCTGACATGCCAGCCCATGGTAATGCAAGTGAAGGATCTATACTTCTGGCTGAATCAAATGCTTGCCTTGCTAACTTCTTCTCACCCACTTCTCTATATAGCTGCAGAAAATAAAACAGGCATATTGCCAACTCTAATGTTTGTAAAAATTAATTGATTAGCATATGAGGCTGAGATAAGCAAAGATAAGGTGGCATTGGCCTTAAGCAGTAGGAGCCCCCACTCAAGTTCAGCTCATAAATACATGAAAGCAACCAATGACACGTTAGACATGTCCAAACATGTATAGTGTTTGCACTAATTAAGCAATGTAACTAATTTCAGCCCTAACCAATGGGCCTTTGGTCCAATGGGAGAAGCCTCGCACTTACAATGTTGAGTGCAAGGGTTCGAGCCTCCATAAGAGTATTATGGAGGTTAGTTTCAGTACTCTCTCAATTAACAACTAATTGAGTGGAGACAGTCTCTCCCTTACGAAATGTGAGTGGAGTGCGCACCCCTCGAATATTAGAGAGGGTTTAAAGTATCTGGACAAGTGCTTTAGTTGGTTAATGTATGGCGGTGGTCCCAGTTGTTTAGTACAATTGTAAATGTAATGTTTGATGTAACATCAGTAACAATATGTGTATAACAGAATTTAAAAAAAATAAAATTCCACCCCTAGCTGAGGGTCAAAGTTATAACCTTCAGCACAGCATTGGCTAATTTGTCACATATAATGACTCATTTCAAAAGGCACCAACATGGAACAATGTGATTAGATATGGAAGTTAAATGATTTATTGGACATAATAGGTAGCATTCTTCCAAAAATAATACTAGGCCACGCATTAACAAGTCTTTTAAAAACTTTTTTCAAGAATTTATCTACAATTTACTAAAAGGTTTTAAATACAAAGTCACATGTAAATTTTACAAATGCATTTGAGAAGTTAGGAATAGCGTAAGAATAAAAAGACCAAGTAAAAAATTACAAGTAAATAGGATCATAACTTTAATAAGAAGACGAAGTAAAAAATTACAAGTAAACGGGATCATAACTCTTAACACGAAAATACCTTCCCAAGGTGTGCCCAAGCATCAGCTAAAGATACATCCAGCTGCAATCCCCTGATTAAAGCATGCTGTTTTAATCCATTATAGTTAGATAAACACCCCAATGTCACCCAAAATTGGCAGTTGTCACCCTCAAGAAACAGGGCCCCCAAAGCCATCTTCTCAGACACATGCCTGATAAAATGAAAGCAAGTTAAATAGTGAGACCATAATCCAAGTGATAAAATAAAACCCAAAATGAACCAAGATCTTACCAAGCACTTGGTAATGTCCATAAGCTTCGTTTAAAGAGTAAATGAGATCTGAAGTTATTGCAATATCAGTATAGATGCTAGCTTGCCACGGGGCCAAGTACAAAGCTCGTTGGTAAGAACTTTTAGAAGATACGGCAGCCATAAGGCAAGTCGTCTTCCAGGAAACAATGGAAGCACTGAAAGCTTCCACATCAAATTCTAAACTCTGGCTCTCCTCCGCCCATGGGAAACATTTTGCATATGTAAGCTAGAAAGAATGAAACATGGCAGAAGTATCAAATTAGTCATGCTACAAACATCATAATTTCACAGAACCTGGTGCTTTATATTAAAAGTTTTATGGAAATGTATGATAAGAAACCAATTCTAGAAAGTATAGAAAAGGTATTTACGGGAACAAAAGCTACATAGAAGAAAATGATTACCATACAAATTCCACCATCTATAGATGAAAAAAATAAAAAGAGAGAAACTACTTTGCGGTAAACTAATGAACTAATAAAGTCGCAAATTCAGATGGATAGCAATAATGGGAACCATTTACCAAATATATGAGATCAAATCATTTCATTACGATTACCACCCATGTGAAATGGGCAGGTAGTCAAGGCCCAACGCTTTATGCTAGCATACCTGAATATCACCATGCAACTTCCATATACATGACATATTTCCAGCTAATCGAGTATTAGCTTCGGCAACTTTGCATGCATCCTGCAATCACTTGAAAAATAAATTATATATACTCACAGGATATTTGAAAAAGAAAAATTACTGACCTCCAGCAGTGAAGCTCCCCATCTAAATGCACCCAAATTAATGCATTGTTTTGCTAAACCGAGCAAACCAGAAGCAAGCCCATAGTGTGCAGACACATTTTCAGATGAAATCTTGAGAGCTAGCTGAAACTGCTCAACCCCCTTTATATAAAAAGACCACATTATCAGTTTATATATCATGTCATCTTAAGCAACCAATAGGCACAAAGAGACAAATTCAACAAAATAACAACAGTATGGACATCTGTTGTATTGGAGTGGGAAACTGTCGTAAGAATGTATCTGCACAAACATGCATGTGAGTCCAGCTGAGTTCTTCATATTGACTAAACTAGATCAATGGATTCACATTTCATAAGGTATTAGTCCCAGCAATACCATATATGGTGCCTCGTCAAGTAATTAACATGTCATACTAGTTTCAGAAACATAGATTTCCAATTCTCAATTGATGTAGTTCAATCTCTTAATAACAGCATACTATTATCCATAAAAAAATAAGATTCTAACACATAAGAAGGAAAAAGGAACACCTATAAAAAAAACTCCCTCATGTTAAGCAGGATGAATACCAGCATTAAGTTTTTTGGTTAAGGATAACAAGTGGTAGGGAGTAATTCTCACAAGATAGAACAATTAAATCATTTTTATATTGGAAATATCCTACAAAACCAGCAGATATTATGAAGAATGTAATGTCTCTTGCCTTGCCAAAGCTTAAGGAACCCACATAGAGAGAAATAACTAGAGTGAATTGCCAATGCAGACAAATATAACTAACAAAATCTCACCTTTCTGAAATTACCAAGCATCAAAAAGATGTTTCCACTTTCAAGCAGAGGAAAGATACTTGTATCATCCAATTCAATGGCTCGCCCATAGGACTGTTTATACAATATAATCAGCAAAGGTTTGATAATGTAAGTACAATAAAAAAAACACACACCGGAAGCAAAAGTACCTTAATAGCAGCACTAAACATGCCAAGCCGGTGGTAAGCAAGACCAAGAGCCTAGAAAGAAAGATAAAAAAAGCTAAGAATGGAGAACAAAATAATTTATTTATTTTTTTAAGGCTAAACTTTAAAAGAAAGAGGAACATACTTCCCAGAGATGAGGAGAGGTTGGATAGCCTCGTATGGCATGCTGAAGACTCTGGACAGCTTCTGACCATTTCTGTGATGCAATTGCAGATAACCCAGGCGACGAAATGCCCAGAAAGCCCTTGGAGACTTGTCTGAGGCCTCCCTACACACGACCACTTCCAAGCTCTCCTTTCCTCCATGCTCCAACAATTCACATAAGGCTTCCTGCTTTGTCAATTTGTTAAAACAACAATTGAACAAAATGTATAATATTATTTATGAGAGAAAGAGAAAAGGAAAAAGGATGAAAGTTACCCCAGAAACAGAATCATCGGGACCGAGAGAGACAGCTCTTTGGTAACACTTGATAGCTCTTTGGGTATCATAGAAAATCTGGTGTAATAATGCCCAAATATCGGAAAGCAACTGCATTTTGAGGGTTCAATTTGGCTGCTATTACAAAATGTTCAGCTGCTTTTTCCTTCGATTCTGAGTTCTCCCACAAGTGCAAACCCTGCAAAATTACGATTTTAATTTTTCTGATTGCATTTCAAATTGAAAAAGGAATTTAAAAAATAAAAAAAAGAAAGAAAATGAAGAAATTACGAGATCCAAATGGAGGGAGGGGTCATCAGGATTGGCTTCTAAGGAATCCTCCAGTTGCATTAAAAGTGCTCCCTTTTCGTCATCCTGAAACAAACAAAAATTACAAAGCCCTTCGTCATTTCATGCATCTCGTAACATAAAGAAATTGCAAGAAGAATTTTATGGAAAACGAAAAAAAGAAATCAAAAGAGATGACATGACCGTTTTATTATTCATTTCTGAACTTAAAACCCTAAAACCCACGCTTCACTCCCCTTCCCTTCTGTAGACTCTTCTGTTAAGTGACTATGGTTCGATCAGGTGCGCGCGTGGCGATTTATGATTAGTGGAGCCGTGCCGTGGGGGTCATTGGTACCACTTGTGCAGCCGCGTACTTATATGTACGGGGACTCCCTTAATTTGGTCGGTTGCTCCAACACAAATAATAATCTTTGTTTTGGCCATATTTCTACTCTACCGCATTCTTCTCTTTTTCTATTTATTATTATTATTATTATTATTATTACTATTATTTTTGCATTAGCCAAGACAACTCTGTAGCTGTGCGTAGGGTTTTAACATTTGCTTCCAAATTCACAATCATGTTTAATAATTTATTTTTGTCCTGGAAATTGGTCCACATTTAATAAACACAAGATTCATTCCCCAAAAAATAAATATAAATAAACAAAAGATTCTTGACATTGATAATTTACACCGCATTATCATCCTCAGAGATCAATCACCAACATTCAACTCCAATTTAGCAAAAAGCTCAAAACAAATGCATTTTCACTCCCTCACACTCGGAAGAAATGAATTTGATGAAATGGGCAACTAAGAGATTGCTGTTCCTATTTGGTAGCCTGCGTGATTACACTGCACCCGCCTAACTGGCCTTCTCTTCAGCAATCTCCTCAACTTGAGTCCTGCATTTTTAACCAAAGCTCTTGGTGAACCAGAAGCAAGCACAACCTAACCTGACCGTGATGTAATTCTAGTCCATTCAAATTAAAATTTGGAAGAAGCATTATTGCCTGTGCATCTATCAACCGTCCTACTACTACTCTTGCCAGATTCTTGAAGTTCACCAGCCAGCCAGCAGAAGCTCACCCAATTATAGTAGTAATTAGCCTGCTAATTCCATATATATATATTGTCGGAGTCATCGGAAGCCTTCTCACCGACATCCATTTATTTTCTTCTTCTTTTTCTTGCTCATAAATTTATAGTAAATCTTTCTCCAAAACAGAAAAAAAAAAAAAAAAAAAAAGAGGCAGATTCAAGCAGCACGTATATATATATACCTTGACAAGATAGGTAAAAACATTATTCAAGGTATTAGTATCGACTTTACATTAGATTGCAACTCAATCGCAAGTAATGCCTGTTCAGGATCGTCAGACCATGTGTAATAGTTATCATCAAATTCTGATCTCAATTATTCACGAGGCTCAGCGCATTTACATTACCAAATAGAGATCCAATATCTCAACATAATGGTGAATTATGTCTAGAATTGATTGGGCCTTTTGATTCGATGATCCATGCCCACGGCCGACCCGTCCTCCCCATATCAGTGATTGTGAATCCTTTGATGGGCCGCGTGGGAGGGCCTCTTTTTTTTTTTTAACCCTCTCATAGGTGATAAGGGTAATAATTTCGTAGATTGTTAATAGTTTCAGCATTTCATGACAACGAATTACCTACTGCGACTTGAATGCCCTTGGCATGCAGCAATGCCAATACCAATGCCTAATTGGTATACTAAATTTCTTCGAATGTGCATGCATGCTTCACATCAGTATCACAGAAACAATGTGTTTTTTTCTGCAGCAATGAATTAGGATTTAGGAACCTATCTATCTTTGTGTCTTTCTACAATATACATCTGTGGACGATGGCGATATAGTTGCTTTAACATTCAATTTTATAACCCGAATTCGAGAAGGCTGAGGCTGACCAACTGATTACTTGTAATAATTAATTTCCAGAAACGAATCAAACCAATAAACAAACTCTAAAGAGCCTGTACAAGCTACACAAAAGCACTCTGTTTGTTTGCTGATTCTGCAAGAAATATATTCTACGTACATCTGTTCCCACTTTCTAACAATTCTCTGTATATTCTGCTTAAAATACGATCTACCCCTTAATTATTTGCCCACCAAAAAAAAAAAAAAAAAAAAACGTGTTACTTAGTTATCCTGCCTGCGGAGGGAGATTCAGACAAAAGGAGAGCTGAAATGCCTGCTGGTTATCTCCCTTCAGCTATGTCTCCACGGATGACATACCGAAATTTTGAACTTTGTGGTAGCCAGTTGATGTATTTGTCATGCTTTCCCTTGATACATTTTCTCATAGCTTTCTGCTGCTGCTCTCTGCTCGCATCCGGTTTAGCTCTAGTAGGCCTTGAATGTCTAGTGACATATCCTTTGCAAAGTAGTAAATAATTTTAGGCAGAAAAATCTTGACTCCTTGTGGT
>VKKW01000673.1:0-24654 GCA_018350135.1 Citrus trifoliata
AATGACGACGAGAATTATAAAGCAACACATTTTGACCAATTTCAAATGTTTTTCGAAAAATTCTTTTATCATGAAAAATTTTTGTTCTTACCTTAATAATTTTTTAATTTTCATATGCATCATTTCTTAATTCTTAAAGTTCATTCAATTGTAATTTTTACACATATCATCCAAATTTGAATTAAAAGCTTTAATAGCCCAAAATGATTTATGTTCAAGTTCAACAGGTAAGTGACAAGGTTTACCATAAATTAGCCGATAGGGTGACATTCCTAAAGGCATTTTAAATGTAGTATGGTATGCCCAAAGTGCATCAAATAGTCAAAGAGACCAATCTTTTTTGTTTGGGTTAACGTTTTTTAAAAAAAATTGTTTTATCTCCCTATTTGCTAATTCAACTTGACCATTTTTTTAGGATGATAAGGGGTAGCAATTTTATGTGTAATTCCATATTTTTTTATTAAAGAATCAAATGACTTATTACAAAAATACTTACGTCCATCACTAATAATAGCTCGAGGGATTCCAAATCGACTTAGAATATTTTCTCTTAAAAATTTAACGACAGTTTTACTATTATTATTTCGACAAGACATTGCTTTAATCCATTTTGAGACATAATCAACTGCACGTAATATATACACAAATCCAAAAGATGGTGGAGATGGACCCATGAAATCAATTCCCCAACAGTCAAATATTTCAATCTCAAGTATGAGATTTAAGCGCATCATGTTTCTTTTAGTAATCGATCCCAATTTTTTACAGTTTTCACAAGTTTTACAAAATTCATATGTGTCTTTGAATATGGTAGGCCAATAAAATCCACATTGGAAAATTTTAGCCATAGTTTTTCTTGAAGAAAAGTGTCCACCACATGCTTTAGAATAACAAAAATTAATGACATTATTTACCTCATTATTAGGAATGCATCGTCGAAAAATCTGATCAGGACAATATTTGAACAAGTAAGGATCATCCCAATAAAATTTCTTTACTTCAACCAAAAATTTCTTCTTCTCCTGAGTATTCCATTGCGAAGGCATTTCACCTGTAACAAGGAAATTAACAATGTTAGCATACCATGGTATTGAAGTAACAGATAATAAAAATTCATCAAGAAATGAATCATTGATGGGTGTTATATCAATGCAGATTTCATATGTGAGTCTTGATAAATGATCAGCAACAATATTCTCGGCACCCTTTTTATCTTTGATCGTGAGGTCAAATTCTTAAAGTAATAAAATCCAACAAATTAGTCTTGGTTTGGCATCATGCTTAGTCATCAAATATCTCATAGTAGTGTGATCAGTAAAAATAACAGTTTTAAAACTAAGCAAATATGAGCAAAAATTGTAATGCAAACACCACAACAAGTAATTATTTTTCAGTTGTCAAATAATTCATCTGAGTACTATCCAAAGTCTTACTCGCATGATAAATCACAAATGGCTTACCATCCTTTCTTTGTCCTAAAACATCACCAACAACAAAGTCACTTGCATCACACATTAATTCAAAAGGCAAAGACCAATCAGGAGATTGCATAATAGGTGCAAATGTCAAAAGACAAATTATTTTCTCAAAAGATTTTTGACAATCATCAGTCCATTCAAATGGTGCATCTTTTAATAAGAGGTTACAAAGTGATTTAGATATGACACTTAAGTTTTTTATAAACCTCCATAAAATCTTGCATGTCTTAAAATGGATCGCACATTTCTAATTGTTTTTGGTTGTGGCAATTTAGATATGACTTCAATTTTTACTTTGTCAACTTAATTTCCTTTAACAGATACAACATGTCCCAAAACAATTCCAGAAGTAACCATGTAATGGCATTTTTCTCAATTTAAAACAAGTTCTTTTTCAACACATCTTTTTAAAACGTTTTCCAAATTATCAAGACAATCATCAAAACAATTCCCAAACACAGTCAAATCATCTATAAAGACCTCTAAACAATGTTCAATCATATCAGTGAAAATACTTATCATGCATCTTTGAAATGTTGCAGGAGCATTACAAAGTCCAAATGACATTCTTTTAAATGCAAATGTTCCAAAGGGACATGTAAATGTGGATTTTTCTTAGTCTTCAAGTGCTATAGGAATTTGATAATAACCTGAATATCCATCTAAAAGGCAGTAGTAGGGATGTCTAACTACTCTTTCTAAGATTTGGTCAAGAAATGGTAATGGAAAATGATCTTTTCTAGTGGCTTCATTTAATCACAGCGCCCACTAGATGTGATTCGTGTTGGAATTAATTCATCTATTTCATTTTTAACAACAGTAATTCTAGATTTTTTAGGCACTACTTGTGTAGGACTTACCCACTTACTATCAGAGATAGGGTAGATAATTCATGTATCAAGTAACTTAAGAACTTCTAGTTTTACTACTTCTTTCATATGTGGGTTTAATCTTCTTTGAGGTTATTGACATGTTTTAGCATTTTCTTCCAAATTGATTCTGTGTGTGCAAATTAAAGGATTAATACCTTTAATGTCATTTAAAGTCCATTCAATTGCGTTTTTATGCTTTTTAAGAACAGATAGTAACTCACATTCTTGGTCGCTTAATAAGGTCGAAAAAATCACAACAAGATAAGTTTGTTCTTCTCGAAGATAAGCATACTTCAATCTCTTTGGCAAAGGTTTCAATTCCAATTTAGGTGCTTCTTATTGTTCAGTCTTTTCAATGATTCCATCCTCCTCAATTTTTGGTTTCCCATCATCACTTTGTAAAGTCTGACAAGAATCAAACAACAAATTTATATTAGAAGTATCATGTTCAACTTATTTATTTGATTCAATAGAATTAACCAAACAAATATCACTAGGTTCAGAAAAACTCTCTTTTTAAATATACTCCTCTATACAATATTTAAGCAATTCCTTTTGTTCATCAATTTCATCTTCATTATCATTTTCCTCATTAGGTTGCCTACACATGTTGAAAACATTCTATTCCAAAGTCATATTTCCAATTGAAAAGTTCATTAAAGCATTCCTACAATTAATCAAAGCATTAGCAGTTGCTAAAAATGGTCGACCCAAAGTTACAGGAATTGGTTTATAATTATTCACAACAAGTTCAGTTTCTAAGACAATAAAATCCACAGGGTATATGAATTTATCAACTTGTACTAAAACATCTTCCATTATTCGTTTTGGTACTTTAATTGATCTATCGGCAAGCAAAAATGTAGTTGAAGTTGATTTTAACTCACCAAGATTAAGTTAAAGATAAACTGAATATGGAAGCAAATTAACCCTAGCACCAAGGTCTAACAAAGCATGCTCAATTTTGCGATCTCCAATAATACAAGAAATACCAGGACAACTAGGATTTTTATATTTCAACTTATTATTAGTAGATAGAATAGTACTTACCTGTTCAGCCATGAAAGCACTTTTTCTTACCTTCAATTTCCTCTTAACAGTGCACAAGTCCTTTAAAAATTTGGCATATGAAGGTACCTGCTTGATTGCATCTAATAGAGCAATATTAACTTTCACTTCCTTAAAGAATTTATAAATTTCAGAAGAGTGATTTGATTTCCTTGGTTTATTCAATGCGTGTGGAAATGGTGGTTTAGATGGAACAATAGTTATTTGTTCACTAGGTGTGAATTTATCTAGTTCTTCCTTATCCTTTGAATTTTCATTTTCACAAGGTTCGGGAATAGGTCGATCAATAACCTTACCACTACGAAGAGTTATAACTGACTTAATTTGGTCCATGAGTGCATTTGAATCTTAGGATTTGGTCGTGGTTGAGCTGGAAATTTTCTTTTTTCTTGAATTGTGAGTGCAGAAGTAATTTTAGCAAGAGTATCTTTCAAATCAGAAAAGGTTTGTGCATTTTGATTGTTAATAGTATCTTGCTTCCTAATAAATGAATGGATTGTATCTTCCAAATTTTTCCATGGTGGTGGAACATATGGTGCATAAGGCTGAGTATTTTGAAAATTTTGTGGAGGTAGTACTTGTGAAGATTGTGCATTATTTTTATTCCTCCAACTAAAATTTGGATGATTTCACCAACCAGGATTATAAGTCTATGTTTGGCTTGTTAAAAGTGTTGATGGCATTAGCTTGATCATGCAAACATTCTTTAAGTGCAGGCAGAGTGGGACAATCTTGAGTGAAATTATCATTAGAATTACAAACATCACATGCAATTTCTTGAACATATTTTACTTGATCACTTTTTTATTTTCCAAAGCTTCAACCTTCCTAAGTAGGGATGCAAATTTTACTTGTAAATCATGATCTTCCCTAAGGCTGTAGATTCCTCCAATAGATGGAGATGATTTTGGTTTATTAGTCAATTCAAATGTTCCAACAGTATCCTAATGTTGTGCATTTTCAATTAATTGGTTAAGCTAATCTAGTGCATCTTCAGGATTTTTATCTCTAAATTCACCATTACCCATCATTTCTACAACTTGTCTACTTTATGGTGTTAAGCCCTCGTAAAAATAAGTATGTTAAGCAATTCTTTAAACCTATCCCAACATTGGTATAATGTTTCTCCATTTGTTTGAGTGAAAGAAGTGATTTTCCTTTTAAAAGAATTTGTTCTATGAGGTGGAAAGAATTTTTTCAAAAACTGTTATTGCATATTATTCCAAGTTCTTATTGATCCAGATCTAAGGTTTTGTAGCCAAGTTTTAGCTTTAATAAAAAAGGAAAAAAATTTAATCTAATTATGTTCATGCTACAATTTTGGTCTGTGTATGTATTACAAACTTCCTCAAAATCTCTTAGATGCAAGTATGGATTCTAAGATTCTAAACCATTAAATGTTGGTAAACGTTGGATAATAGCTAGTTTGAAGTTGAATCGTGATGTTTCTAGAGGAAATACTATACATGACGGTGCTCCGGTTCTGGTTGGATACATGTAGTCTCTCAAAGTTCTCAATTGATTTTGATCATGTTGAGATTGGTTGTCTCCCTGATCAATTGGAGGATTAAGTTGGTCCAAATTGTTTTCGTCTTGGATCTCATCCATGATTGGTAGTGGTGATTGAGATCTACAAATTAACCTGCCACTTGAAGTAAGAGACCAACGTCTCATGCAATAATGATAATGTGTGAGTATACAATTATGTTGCAAAATTGATATACAAACAAATTAAAAAAAGACTGAAAATTACACAAATTAAAAACAAAATAAAGATTAAACAAGATAAATGTAAAAAAATACAAGACAAAAATAAATAAACTAAAAATTAATTAACTAAAATTAAAATAACTAAATAGGCAATAAACCAAACATATAAACAAAGTAAAAGCCAAAAATTAAATAAATATGAAAATTAAATTACAGAAATAAATAAAAAAAGAGAAAAGAAATAATTAGAGTGTAGGCTCTTTTTAAATTTTAAAAATTACCAACCAATTAAGTGATTTATTCAAATTAATGGGCCTTGTAATTTTTAAAGTCAATAATTTTTTTATTGAGTCCAAATCAAGTCCAAAGAAGTCCAATTATGGTTCAAAGAAGTTTAAATTGTAGGTCCAAATTTGAGATTTATGGGAAATATTAGCTGGTGGCCTATTTGAAAGTTTTTGTGATTTTGTGGTCCAACTATAATTATAAGAAAAATGAGCTAGAAACGAGATTTTTTTGGGGTACAACTGCAATTACAAAAGATGTATGGATAGAAGAGAAATTAAGAAAAGAAAAGGGGGTACTTGAAAATTTACACAAAAGTGAAAAAAAGAAAGAAAAAATAAAACAAAATAAATACCTCTCCCCGACAACAGTATCAAAAACTTGGCACGACTTAAAATATTTGATTTACTCTCAAATATAAAAGTGTCTAGTCATAATATATCTCGGTGAGACCAAGGTGGATCCATAGAGAAAGGATTTAATTTGTTTACTTAAGTTTATCCATAAAAGAATAAAATTTAAAAATATGTAATTTATTTAAGAAAAAGTATAAAATTGAATTAATTAGGGTTAGGATCCACTCTTAGAAATAAATACAATTTAACAATTTTTTTGAATTTTATTTCCCAAAAGATTAATTGTATTAATTAAAATTATTTTCCAATTTATTTTATTGTGGATTAAAAATTTAATGTGCCAAAACTTAATTTGTCTACACTAAATCAAAATACTATTTTTCCATATTTTATACTAAGATATTAAGAATTCATTGTGCCAAATTTCTATTTGTCTACACTAAATCAAAATTTCAAAATATAAAATATGGATAAAATTAAATAGAAAACAATTTAATTTATAAAATTAAAAATAGAATTTGATTAAATCATATTTTTTACTAAAAGTTTCACCTTCCCCTAACTATGAATATTTAGTTAAACATTTTTGAAATAAAGGAAATTATTAAAATTGAAAAACACATAAATAAAAAAAATGGAATTTGAAAATTGAAATAAAACTAATTTTATTGGTTGAAAATATATTATAAAGAGAGATGAGAAGAAGAATTTGGGGGGAAAGAAGAGAAGAGAAGGTGTGAAGAGGTGTGTTCACCCCCCCACTTTATTTATACTAATACATGGTAAATCCATACCATACAAATAAATAAATCTAATTATATCTTAACCTTACATTTTTCCCACTAATAAAACATAAACCTAACTTAATATTTAATTATATCTTAACCTTAAATTAAAAACTCAATATTTTTCTTTAAATTGATGGTGAAATAGGAATTCTGGTTAATATGACACTGTGACTTGCGTTGTGCTGCCGAATAATTGTAATTAGCCAATAAATTGTTCATTTCTTTATTTAAACGACTTTTTCATTTGGATGCTATTTGCAAATAGGTCTCTTAGAGCATCATAAAAATATTTATCTAAGAGAAATTATCATTGCACCATTTCTTTTTTGCCTTACGTTCATTTAACCACCACAAAGTTTAAACATATTCTTTGTACCACCTTTCTTTTTAAATTTGTATCAATTAGCGACTTTTGCACTAACACCGTTAAATTATATAAATAAAATGATAATTTTACCCATAAGTAAAATAAAATATCATTTTATCTTATCAAAGTTTTGAAAAATAAAAAAATTATAATTTTGAAAATACCCCTAAATTTAATAAAAAATAAATCCCAAAAAGGTACTCAGCTGATTTTTATTAAATTTAGATTTGCAAAATTTTAATAATTTTTTAATTAAAAAATTATAATTTTGCAAAATTTTAATAAAAAATAATTGAATTTATTTATTAAAAAATTATAATTTTGTAAAAGTTTATTAAAATAACTCAATTTACTTATTAAAAAATAAATCCCAAAATTTTAATAATTTAGGGGATTTTTATTAAATCCCAAAATTTTGTAATTATTTATAGAATTATAATTTTTATTAAAATAATTCTTATTAAAAAATAAAAATTCTAATTTTGGGATTTATTTTTTATTTAATTTAAGAGTATTTTTATAATTATAATTTTTTATTTTTCAAAGTTTTTATAAAATAAAATGATTTTTTAAATTTATTTAGGGGTAAAATTATCATTTTGTTTAAATTATTTAACGGTGTTAGTGCAAAAGTGGCTAATTGATACAAATTTAAAAAATAAGATGGTGCAGAGAACCTATTAGAATTTTGTGTGGTTGGATAAAAATAATTGATTAACAAATTATTTGCATCCCCCTCGGGGCAGGGGTATAGATAATCTTCAAGAACTTTCTTAAACTTCTTGATCAAACCCTCTTTACTTTTGAGGCCTGAGCAATCAACAATGTTAGGTGATGCTCTGCAACATTAATGGAAAATAAATCATCTGAATTAGATCCTTGTCCAGTACTACTAGCTAAAATAAGATTTTTAGTGTTTGCCATTACAAGCAAAGCCAAGATGATGAAACTAAGACTCTTTGACATTTTTTAATTTCTTAAGTGAATTGTAAACAACTTAATTAGAATTAAAAATGAGCTGCAATGACTTTAATGGAATTGAAAGATTTCATAAATGAGGACTAAATAAATTGTGCTTTATTTGTTTTCATTAACTATTGATTTAAATATATTGCTGCATTATGAAGGTAATCTCAATATATATTAAATTAGTTTTCTCGCTTTTACTGTTATTTTTGGATTAGTTTATTGTTAGATTTCTTTCTCTCTCTTTTTAAAAATATATAAAGATTTTTCTATGAACCATGTCCTTCAATGAAATTAACCACATTCCATATTTTAAGTAAGCCATTCTTGTCTCCTAATAGAAACCTAGGAGTAATTAATCTTTCCTCTTTATGGTTATAAGTGGAGCCTCTCATATACATGTGCTAGCCAACTCAGTATAGCAAAATGTCAAAATTTCTTCCCACTTCCCCTTTGTAGTTAAGTAGCCTTAGAGTATTCATTGATCATAACACTTCAGAGACACTTTAAATAAATCTCGAATCATCATTCTTTTCAATTTCATCTCCTTATTTTAAAGCTACTCCAATGTTACAGGCAGTTGTTTTGTTGATCATCATTAGCTTGGTGGCAGCAGCAGCATTACAAGTAAAGAGACTTAGGCTATAGGGCAAACACTTAGTGGCAAAAAGGATTACTTAAGCCACTGATGCTTACAAGACACTAACTTGTTTCGTTGTTGTGATGATGACAATGATATGTTGATAGAAACCGTAGATCCTCAATCCAAGCTTGTTAGTCGAGCTCAAGGGCTTTACGGGTTAGTTTGTTAAGATCAACTAGGCCTCATCATGTCCATGAGCTTTGTATTCATTGATCATCCGAATAATGGTAGCTGTATTAGCCTTCTGGACAGCAAAAGCTCAATAATTCTTGTCCGTAAGATGCCTACTATCGGCGAGCTAGCAGATATGCAATTGTTTGGATGCATTGGATGGATCTTAAATCTAGCGATGCCATTGTTGGATACAATGTTATAGTTGTTCACTAACACTAAAACAAAAAAGATATATGGTAGCATTCAACAAATGCTATCAAAGGTGATTAGTGGCATTTTAGGCAATGCTAAGTTTGCCTATGTAACTAAAAGTCTTTGCTGAAGATGAAGCTTAAATCTGGAGTTGCAAAATTGGCTAACATGACAATAACTTGTCAGTCTTGGAACTTTAGAGAGTTGTATGACAATGTTATAACGTCGGCTGAAAGGATAAATATCACGTGACTTAACATGTGATTTACTTATTCAAAATGGCAACTGAGCTTGACGATTTGATCAACCGACTGAACAAGGCTCTGACATGTGTCTAATGGCTAGTTAGAAAGGCTATTAAAGTCGTTGCACACACAGGAAGTGTTGGGTGATTTCTATTGCTGTAGGTGTCAGTGGACAAGTGTACACAACAATAGTATATTGATGAGTATTCAGATCGTCTACATAAAGATTGATGTTATTAGATTTGCTACAGTAATCTTAACAGTACAGTCTCAATTTAAATTAAAACAAAATAATTAATAAAACTAGTGAATTAACTAAACAAAAAAAGCAAATAACAAAATGCAACAAGAAAAATCTTAAACCAAATATTAGGAGGTAATCAATGGGAAATGAGTAGTTGAATGATTAAACTCATTTAATGGCTTTGACTATTTTTTTTCAATAATAGTACCATTGTTACAACATCTACTACAAAATTGGACACAATTCCTCATGCATCCTTAGTTGTCGCTTGTTGGACATCTTATACCTAATGCAATTTAACAGTAACCAATTGTTATGCTAATATTAGATATAACGCTAAACATTCTAGGTTCCATTTACCCTACAAGGTGAATCCTTATGTCTAGTTCTTTAGTAATTTTAGATCAAGTATAGCCCTTTTCAAATCGAGATTAACTCAACTTGGGAAACCCAATCTAAAATCAAGTATTGTCTTAATTTGTTCCACTAAGTCGGACCTTTTTTAGTCTCTTTCTTAGCTAGTATCTTCTAAATGTGTGGTTAGCTGAAATAGAGAATTACAATAAGTAAAATTAAGACAGAATGCTATAGCAAATACAAACTAATAGATATATATCAATCAAACATCCATTAAGATTATTTATCACTCAACCACAATAGAATTCAATTCATGATTTGCGATAGAATAGTAAATAAAATTGCTTTAGCATCAAATACATTTCCATAAATAAATAAAAAATAAGAAAACAAGATAAATAGTTGAACTTCGCTTAATCTCGCTATCTCTCCTCTATTACAGCCTTCAAATCTCTCTTATTTTCTATTTTTTATCTTTTGTTTTTCTCTTTTATTTTTCCTTGATTGAGGGCGCTCTCTCTCTCTCTCTCTCTCTCTCTCTCTCTCTCTTTTCATGCGTGCTCCTTTTATAACTTGGAATTAGGGCAACAAAAAGCGTGTGGTGCGTATCCTCATTTTTTGGAAACTTTGGATCACAATTTTTGAGTTATCGCGCCCGAAATCTAGTCTGTCATTGCTACAAGATTGCTGCAGCAACGGCTACAACATCTTCACTGTTTCAGACTTGTTTTGATTCTTCTACAACCAAGTTCTTTGTCACCTCTGTAGGTCAGTTGTAGTAACATTCCATCCCTAAAACTGGAGTTTTTTGGTCACCTACAATAATGCATATAATCTAAGCAAAAAATGATCTAAAATAAAATTAAGTTATTAAAAATAAACTTAAATGGTGCTCATGCAAAATATAATTAAAATACAACAAAAATACATCATTTACTCCCTTTGTAATATTGATTTAAGTTTAAAAGTGTCATGATAACTCTCATTTCAGAGAGTTATCAAGAAGCTACTAGAATCTTATAACAGATCTAGAAACCTTGGCTAACTTATATAAGATATATCTAGATCAATTACTCACTACATTTATAGTCATATGATTTATTATTTGGTGTGTGGGGATCAATTACATGTCTTCTTCTTCTTCTTCTTTTTTTGTATTTTGTAAGACTCTGAAATAATGAAAACTCATCAACTTTTTCATAGTGGATGTAGGCACTTTAATGCCAAACCACTTGAATCCTTTGCGTAGTGTGTTTGATTGATTTTGCTTACTTTATATCTAATTAATCTCAAAAAGTAGGATTAGTTGCATCAATATCTGATTGGTTAATTTTTGTTCTTACTTGTTCAAGAATTTGTGAATGGATTTTTAGGGGGACCAAGATCAGTGGCTTGCTAGTTTTTGGCTCAACAAATTGGTATTAGAGCAATTCTCTCAATTTTTCGTCCAAAAATGGCAGTACCTAAGCTTGATGTAGAGAAATTTACAGGTGAAAAAGACTTCCATTTATGGAGACTTAAGATGAGGGCTTTGTTGGTGCATCAAGGATTGGATGAGGCACTTAGAGAAGCTTAATCTTCAAAGAAACCAAGAAAAGTGTTTAATGAAGACCTGGTAGATGTGCTAGACAGGGCTCATAATGCCATAATCTTCAGTTTTGGTGATAGAGTGCTTAGAAAAGTTAGTGGGGAGAAGACAATAGTAGGACTATAGAAAAAGCTTGAAGACTTGTACACAAAGAAGTCAATGGCTAAGAGATTGGCCACCAAAAAGAAGTTTATACTTTACATATGGAAGAAGGGTCATCTTTATCAGATTACATTGATACTTTGAACAAGATCATTTTAGATCTTGAGGATGCCAATGTGAATATTGATGATGAAGACAAAGCCATGATCTTGATGTGCTCTTACCAAGCTCCTACGGGCATTTAATTGACACATTGATGTTGTTGTGTAAATTTTATTGAACTCACAAGCGTACAAATCTATTGTAAAATAGATTAATAGTGACGAGTGTCAATCCCACAAGGAGGTGGATTTTAATTACGTGTATAATTAATTTTCTATGTGGGTGGTTATATTTGTGGTGAAAATGATTTGAACTATCCTAAAATTTGAATTAAATGGCGAGAATAAATTGAAGAGAAATCTATTGAAATTGAGGCCTTTGGGTATCTAGATTTGCATCAACATGCTTCATGAGCTAAATATTCCTTATTAATGCCAATTAAATCATGAGAGAGGTTTCCACACCTCATGAACCATACTTTAATCAATATGGTGTTAGCCTATATGGCTATAAATATTGATTTTGATGATAACAAACCACATGTATTTATTAAGCAAAGATTTATGAATTATGCTTTTATAATAAGAAAATGATGTTATGGAATTAAAGCATTTTGGACTAAAATAAAAGCATTGTTAAAATCTTTGATAGTGTTTTTAAATTTCAGATTTGGACCTATTTGAAACTATTTAAATATTTTTGGGTCATTCTATAATTTCACAAAGTTTGGGGCAAATCATAATTTCAAAACGTTTTGGGATAGACAAAGCATTATTTAAAATTCTGAAATTGGACCTATTTGTAAACTTTTATAATGTTTTGGGCCATACTATAGTTTTATAAAGTTTTGTGCTCAAACTAAAAATTTAGAAAAATTTCACTGTAGCAGGGTACTGTAGCTTCCGGCTTACCGGATATAAAAACTGAAAAACTGGATACAGGGCAGAATTCATCCAGAACGCAAAGGGCTTACCGGATTTCGTAACCGGCAAGCCGGATAGGCAAAATTCAAAATTTTGCCTTAACGGTAACATAAATCCGGCTTACTGGATTCCATAAACGACAAACCGGATATGCCCAGAATGTGAGTAACGGCTAGTTTTTGAGCTCAAACTATAAGAACTCAAATCCAACTCATTTTGAAGCTCTCCAACAAGCAAAAACAAAAAGCACACGTGATATCTTGAGCCTTCAAACTTGAGAAATACAAACATTGAATCTTTTCTTGTTCTTCATTTTTTGAATATCTACTCATTGAGTGAGTTTCTTTGTAACGTTCATTTATTCATTTCAATTGTAAGAGTTTGAGTGTGTGAGACACTTGAGTGAAGAGATTGGGAGATAATCTCTTTGTTGTAAAGGTTTATTGACACCTCGAAGTCAATTGTAATCGGTTGAAGCCTTGGAAAGGCTTGGATAGTGAAATCCTCAAGCTTGGATCGCTTGGAGGTGTGGACATAGGCGGGGACTACTGAACCACATAAAAATTCGTGTGTTTGTTTCTCTTCTCCCTTACTCTTTAATTATTGTGTTTTTATTGAACTTATTGCTTTCAATTTTTATTAAGACATTAGATTGCTTGTTGTGTGGATTTGCTAGGATAATTTTTAAATTTCCAATTCACCCCCCTCTTGGGTTGCACATTTATATTTCATTTGGTATCAGAGCGAGGTGCTCTTATTTAGACTTAACCATCTAGAGCTAAAGATCAATGGTAACTCAAAATGATTCCACATTTAGGGAAGGACAGTCCACCACTAGACCACCTTACTTTGATGGAAACAATTACCCATATTGAAAAACTAGGATGAGAATTTACTTGCAAGCCTTAGATTATGAGATTTGGGAAATCATTAATGATGGTCCTTTCATGCCTCTAACTAAAAAAGAAGTCGGAGAAAATATTCCAAAACCTTCACGGGATTGGAATGAATTCGAAAAGAGAAAAGCTTCTCTAAATTCCAAGGCCATGAATGCCTTGTTTTGTGCACTAGATAAGAAAGCGTTTCATAGAGTGTCTAGTTGCGAAAGTGCTAATGAGATTTGGCACAAACTTGAGGTTGTCTATGAAGGCACGAACCAAGTGAAAGAATCTAAAATAAATAGGTAGACTTGACAATACGAATTGTTCTAAATGGAATAAAATGAAAATGTGTACTCTATGTATACTAGATTTACGGACATAGTGAACACTCTAGGAGCCCTAGGAAAGATTTTCAAATAGCGAAAAAGTAAAGAAAATCATTAGGTCACTACCTAAGGAATGGAGGCCAAAAAGGACTGCCATTGAGGAAGCCAAGGATTTAAATGTAATACCTATTGATGATTTAATTGGCTCTCTTATTTCATATGAAGAAGATTTGGCAGCTGAAAAAGGGCATGAGGAAAAGAAGAAAAACATTGCTCTCAAGGCTTCAAAATGTGAGAGTGATGAGGAAAGCGAAATGGATGATGAGGAGCTGGCTATGTTGGCTAGAAGATTCAGAAAATTTTACAAAAAGAATAAGGAACATAGAAAGTTCAGAGGCTATAAGAATAAGAAAGATAAGAATGAGCCAATTTCTTGTTATGAGTGCAAGAAGCTCGGACACATTCGACCGAAATGCCCTCTTCTCAACAAACTCAAGAAGAAAGCTATGGTGGCCACATGGGATGATAGCGATGAGGAAACAAGTGATGATGATGAGCAACAAGAAATGACAAATTTAGCTCTCATGGCCATTGGGGAAGAATCATGTGATGAACTTGATGAGGTAAGTGTTCTTCCTACATATGATGAATTGCATGATGCTTTTAAGGATTTGCATGATGAGCTAATGAAGATTGGTAAAAAGAATATATGTCTTAAAAAGAAATGATAGAGCTTAATAATGAAAATGAATCATTTAGTGCAAAGATCACATGCCTAGAATTAGAAAATAAAATATTGCATGATAGTATTGCATTATTTGAGAACTCTAGCACTTCACATGAGCACTTAGAGTCACACATGCATGACTTGAAAAATGAGAATGAAATGCTTAGAAAGAAGAGTAATGAACTAAATGAAATTGTGCTAAAATTCACAAATGGGCAAAAGATGTTGGACAATTTGCTAAGCTCACAAAAATGTGTATTTGACAAAAGTGGCATAGGTTATAAACCGAATTTGAAACAAAAATTTACAAGAGTTATTTTGTGAAGAATACATCTATTAACAATAAAATTGTATGTCATTATTGCAATCAAGATGGTCATATGAAAAATAGATGTGCAGTGAAGAGAAATGCATATTCTGGTGTGAAATGTGTTTGGGTTCCGAAAGGAACCATTGCTAACTCTCAAGGACACAAAAAGGTTTGGGTACCTAAAACTTGAGATTTTTTTTTTACAATGCTCAAAGAATAAGAAGAATAAGTGGTACTTGGACAGCGGTTGTTCAAGACACATGACAGGAAATTATTCTTGGTTTTCAAGCTTTACCAAGATCGAAAATGGTGGATATGTATCGTTTGGGGATAATTCAAAAGGAAAAATCATTGGAATTGGAAATTTCGGTAATGTATCCTCTACTCTCATTGAGAATGTGTGTTTGGTTGAAAACTTGAAACACAATTTGCTTAGTATTAGTCAATTATGTGATAAAGGATATAGAGTTATGTTTGATGAATCAAAATGTGTTATTGAGAATGCATGTGATAGGAAAGTCTTGTTTGTAGGAAATAGATATGTTAATGTTTATACCATTAATATAGATTGTGCATCAACAAATGAGAAATGCCTCTCCGCATTGCATGATGATGATTGGTTGTGGGATAGAAGATTAGGTCATGCAAGCATGGATTTGATTTCAAAAATCGTGAAAAATGATTTAGTAAAAGGTCTTCCAAAAGTCAATTTTCAAAAAGATAGAACTTGTGAAGCATACCAATTTGGAAAAAAAATCAAAACCTCATTCAAAAGCAAAAATCATGTCTCTACTTCAAAACCACTTCAATTGCTTCATATAAATTTGTTTGGACTTTCTAGATATGTTAGTTTAAGTGGCAAATTTTATGCAATTGTAATTGTGGATGATTATTCTAGATACACATGGGTATTGTTCTTAGCTAATAAGGATGATGCCATTGATGCATTTCGAATTTTCTATAAAAAGGTTCAAAATGAAAAAGGTTATTCTATTACTTGTATTAGAAGTGGTCATGGTGGAGAATTTGAAAATCATGCATTTGAAAATTTTTGTAATAACTTTGGCATTGAATATCAATTTTCATCACCTAGGACTCCACAACAAAATGAAGTAGTAGAGAGAAAGAATAGGTCTATTCAAGAAATGGCTAGGACCATATTGAATGAAAATTCTTTGCCTAAGTATTTTTGGGCCGAAGCCGTCAACATCGCTTGCTATATTTTAAATCGGGTGTTGATTAGACCTAATCTTAATAAAACTCCATATGAGCTTTGGAAAGATAGAAAACCCAACATTGGCTATTTTAAAGTTTTTGGATGCAAATGTTTTGTTTTGAACACAAAAAATAATCTTGGTAAATTTGATCCAAAATCTGATGTTGGTATTTTTCTTAGTTATTCAAATTCAAGCAAAGCTTATAGAGTTTATAACAAAAGAACTTTAGTTGTGGAAGAATCTATGCATGTTACATTTGATGAGTCTAACCCCTCCTCTACGGAGAAAGTTGTTGTTGATGATAATGCAGAAGACGAACAAAAAGAAGAAGCATCGAATGACAACCAAGAAGACGCGCCATATGGAATTCAAGAGGAACATCATGAAGAAACAAATATAGAGCAAAATGAAGGTACTTCTCAAACACTCCCCAAGGAGTGGAGGTATATACCTTCTCACCCTAAGGATGTAATTTTAGGAGATCCCTCACAAGGTGTTACCACTAGATCATCTCTTAGTAACACATGTGAACATGCTGCATTTATTTCTCAAATTGAACCAAAATCCTTTGTGGATGCAAAAAATGATGAATCTTGGATTATGGCAATGCAAGAGGAGTTGAATTAATTTAAGAGAAACAATGTGTGGGAGTTAGTTCCTAATCCGGAACATCAATCCATTATAGGTACTAAATGGGTATTTAGAAATAAAATGGATTAATCCGGTGTGGTTGTAAGAAATAAAGCTAGATTAGTGGCTCAAGGTTACAACCAAGAAGAAGGAATTGATTTTGATGAAACTTTTGCACCTGTAGCAAGGTTAGAATCCATTACGATGTTGTTAGCATATGCATGTCATAAGGATTTTATTTTATATCAAATGGATGTTAAGAGTGCTTTCTTAAATTGATATATTATGGAGGAAGTTTATGTGAAACAACCTCCTGGTTTTGAAAATGAAAAATTTTCAGATCATGTGTATAAGTTATCCAAGGCTTTGTATGGTTTAAAACAAGGACCTAGAGCTTGGTATGATAGACTTAAAAACTTCTTGTTGGATAACGATTTTTCAATGGAAAAAGCGGACACAACTTTTTTTGTTAAGCATAAGAACCAAGACATACTTATTGTTCAAATTTATGTTGATGATATTATTTTTGTTTTTACTAATGAGTTGTTGTGTAAATATTTTTCATCATGTATGAGCCAAAAGTTTGAGATGAGTATGATGGGAGAGTTGAAGTACTTTCTTGGACTTCAAATCAAACAAGGCGAGGAAGGAATTTTCATAAACCAAGCCAAGTACGTGAAAGATCTACTCAAAAGATTTGGCTATGATAATGGAACGGCAAAAAGCACTCCTATGAGTACTACCATCAAGCTGGACAAAGATGAGAAAGGTAAGGAAGTTGATATCAAGATATATCGAGGTATGATTGGATCCTTACTCTACTTGACTACTAGTAGGCCGGATATTATGTTTAGTGTTTACTTATGTGCTAGATTTCAATCTTGTCCTAAAGAGTCTCACATGCTTGTTGTCAAACGCATTTTTTGATATTTAATTGGCACTATTAATCTTGGCCTTTGGTATCCTAGAGGAACTCATATTGATTCAACTTGTTATTCAGATGCCGATTTTGCTGGGTATAAGGTTGATAGAAAATGTACTAGTGGGACATGTCACTTCCTAGGTCATTCTCTTGTCTCTTGGTTTAGTAAGAAACAAAACTCAGTTGCGCTTTCAACCACCGAGGCAGAATATATTGCCACAGGTAGTTGTTGTGCACAAATTCTATGGATGAAACAAACCCTTAGAGACTATGGTATTAAGCTTGATCAAATTCCTATCTTATGTGACAATACTAGTTCTATAAATCTTTCTAAGAATCCTATTCAACATTCTAGGACTAAGTATATAGAAATTAGACATTATTTCCTTAGAGATCATGTTCAAAAAGGAGATGTCGTAATTAAATTTGTTTCCACTGAAAATCAACTTGCGGATATCTTTACAAAACTTCTTAGCGAAGAGCATTTTATAAAGATAAGACATGACCTTGGAATGATGAATGTTGAATCTTAATTCATGTTTTACTACATGACTTGATATGGTTGTTATCATATGGTTTTATGCTTCATGAATTAGATAGCATGATATGCTTGTAAATTTATGATTTTATGATTTTGTGTTTCATGCATTAAATAGCTTATTAAAAAATTTTAAATGTCAAAATGATTTAAAATTAATTAAATTTTTAAGGCCGGAAATAAAATGGTGTGTGTGTTGAGGTTATGGGGCCCCAACAATTCTTCTGTGCGCTTGTGGGTGTAACATCCTTCTGTGTAATTCCATTTAGGCGGCAGTAAGGTTACCTAGGGCGTAACTGCCCGGTCCGTTGGAACAATTACAAATGTGTGCAACCCCTCATGTCCATCCACCCCTTAGTGTGGGGCTCTGCGCTTCCATTGTATAAAGAAATAAAGTTGCACCTTGGCTATCAGCTTAAGCTTTTAGCCCAATGGCAAGCGCTTGATCCTAACAGTGTGTAGTACAAGTATAAGAGCTAGCAAATATTCCCTTTCCATTCATCCAGAAAAACATTTTTCCTTATTGATTTCACTCGGGACAAATTCCGGATAATCGAATTCTCAATCTGGAAAACCGGATTAGCTTTGGTTGCTCTCGGGACAACATTCGGATAACCGGATTTTCAATCAAGGAAATCGGATTAGCTAAGCCACCTCGCTGCTTCATAACCGGTCTACCATTTCTTCAAATCGGAAAACCGAATTTGGAAGGGAACTCACTCCCTCACAATCGGTCTACCGGATTCCAAATTCAAAAAGTCGTTTTCGGCTTTCACCTTTCTGCCCGCTAACCGGCTTGCCGGTTAGGAAATCCGGCAAGTCGGATTCGTGACCTTTTAAACACTGTTCATCTTCCTCTGTTGTTTCGGCATTCCGTTCTTGTTCCCTTTCTAAAAACCGGTTTCTCTTTCTCATTTTTCACTCCAAAATCTACCGTTTCTACTCGGTATTGATGCAAATCAATCCATAGATCTTGATCCCCATCCATTCTTATACTTAAAATCACACTCAAAACTCATTTTCAACCTCCAAATCCCTATATCCGAATTTCAACCTAGGTTTTGGGCCGATTTTTCTCTCTCTAGATTTCTCACTCTCAAGCCGTTTTTGCTCCAATTTGTTTCTCTAAATCACTTTCAATCTTCATCATATTCATTATCTTTGCTGTTTTTATCTTCAAATCCATCAAAATCAAAATGTCTAGCTCTCGGCCGGTTCGAAGAAAAGGCAAAGAACCAATTCAAACAACCACCCGGCCACGGGAAGCAAGGGGCACCACCAACCAGTCCAATTTTGAGTCCATTCATTTTCAGAATAAGCAACACTTGATCAAATGGTTCCAATAAAACTTTCGGACTTGTGAGGTACTCAACTCTTTCTTTGTCTTACCGGATGTTATACATACTCTCAAGATTAGTTATAGAAACATATTTCAATTGTTGGGAGATGTTGGTTGGATTGATGCTCTATTGATTGAGGAGAATATGTATCCCGACTTGGTGAAAGTATTTTACTCGAACATGGAAGTTTTCGAGGAGAATAAGACTCGAGTAATCACCACTGTCGGAGGAGTTAAGATTGATTTTGATATTTCCTTGTTGAACTCTATCCTAGGTTCATCCGATTTTGGCCTAGAAATCTTTTCGCTTAGGAAATCTCCTAAACTTAACAGTTATGTTCATGTTGATGCCGTTCGTAATATTTGTCGGCGTAGTGATCTTTCTGTGGAAGACTGTACCATTCATTTCCGTACTCAATGTCTTTGTCTTCAAACTTGCATTTTGCTTCGTATCATCTAGTCCATTGTACTTCCTAGATTAGGTCATCTAGATGAGGTTTCTCATATGGACGTTGCCATGATTGATTGTATTCTTAGACGTTGTCTGGTAAACTTGGGCTATTCCATCATCCGCACCATGTTGAGCATTCCTGCCTTGATTACCCACTCTCTTCCTTATGATCACTTCATTACCCGGATTCTTAAATTCTTTGAAGTACCGATTCTAGAACCATCTTGTAGGCCGTCCAAGGGTATCGAGGATGAGGTTATTATTGGGTTAGGCTTTGAGTGGAAGGATGACACTTGGGTCAAATACAGCGATAACAAGTTTACCTTTCTAACCCCAAGTGATGATCGGCCACTGAATGCTGTAATTCCAGTTTATCAGCTTCCAGTTTTCTCACTCTCATTTCGAGGGCAGCGTAGACGCCGAGTTTCTTCTACGGCTGCTTCAGCTCCTAGTGCATCTGCATCCGCCTCATTGGACACACCTACATTTTATTTGGAAGCATAAGAAAATGATTTAATATGTGTTATGAAAGTATGCATGTATGTAAGGGGAGTTTTTTATTAAATAATTTTCAAATCATTTTTTAACTTGCATTGATTGAGGGGAAGTTTTTCATAACTAGATTAAATTTTTAATGTGCTTTGTCATCATCAAAAAGAGGGAGATTGTTAGCCTATATTGCTATAAATATTGATTTTGATGATAACAAATCACATGTATTTATTAAGCAAAGATTTATGAATTATGCTTTTATAATAAGAAAATGATGTTATGGAATTAAAGCATTTTGGACTAAAATAAAAGCATTGTTAAAATCTTTGATAGTGTTTTTAAATTTCAGATTTGGACCTATTTAAAACTATTTAAATGTTTTTGGGTCATTCTACAATTTCAAAAAGTTTTGGGATAATAAAGCATTATTTAAAATTATAAAATTAGACCTATTTGTAAACTTTTATAACATTTTGGGTCATACTACAGTTTTATAAAGTTTTAGGGTCAAACTAAAAATTTGAAAAAATTTCACTGTAACAGGTTATTGTAGCATCCGGCTTACCGGATTTCGAAACCGGCAAGCTGCATAGGAAAACTGAATACACCCAGAATGTGAGTAACGGCTAGTTTTTGAGTTCAAACTATAAGAACCCAAATCCAACTCATTTTGAAGCTCTCTAACAAGCAAAAACAAAAAGCACACGTGATATCTTGAGCCTTCAAACGTGCGAAATACAAACATTAAATCTTTTCTTGTTCTTCATTTTTTGAATATCTACTCATTGAGTGAGTTTCTTTGTAACCTTCATTTATTCATCTCAATTGTAAGAGTTTGAGTGTGTGAGACACTTGAGTGAAGAGATTGGGAGATAATCTTTTTGTTGTAAAGGTTTATTGACACCTCGAAATCAATTGTAATCGGTTGAAGCCTTGGAAAGGCTTGAATAGTGAAATCCTCAAGCTTGGATCGCTTGGAGGCGTGGACGTAGGCGGAGATTGCCGAACCACGTAAAAATTCGTTTGTTTGTTTCTCTTCTCCATTACTCTTTAATTATTGTGCTTTTATTGAACTTATTGCTTTCAATTTTTATTAAGACATTAGATTGCTTGTTGTGTGGATTTGCTAGGATAATTTTTAAATTTCCAATTCACCCCCCCTCTTGGGTTGCACATTTATATTTCATATGGTGCTAAGGGCTTATCGTGCTAAATAATAATAATCTTGTACTAGGGAGTCGGTGAAACCAGAACGGTATCTATACAAGATTATTAATATTTGTCGACAAAAAGTCAAAACATCTACAATAATTAGAGGGGAAGAGAAAGTAAATTTACCAAATAAAGCCCATGGCACATGTTGAGACTTCACCTTTAACCCAAACTTGAAAGAAACTTAGCTACTCATAATTGAACTAGGGGCAAAATGAGAATTTATTAAAATACATAGAAAATACAAGATGGAGAAGGAATTACACAAAATTGAATTCAAAAATGAATTCCGGGGAGTCAAATTAGGGGGGGAGAGCTCTTTTTTTATAAATACATTAAGTAAATCATGACCATCAGATTAAAAACATTTCGAACGCTCATGTATGGAAAGATATACCAGTTGTTTATAGTATATGTATCACAAATGACCCTACTTAAAAGCTATATGTATCAAGCATCACTTTTGTTATAGAATCTTTCTAGAGTGCTTTAGTTTGCTAGTAAGCTAGCTAAGCTCTTGTCATTAGTTTATAATAACAAAATTTTTAAATAACGTTATTATATTACAATGGTATGTAGGGAAATTATTTATGTACCACCTCTGTTTTGTCACATGTATATCTAAATACAACATATTTTTTACATGTTCTTTGGCCACTTTGTTTTTAAACTTCTATCAATCAACCACTTAGACATCCATAATTAAAATAAAATGGTACAAGAATACCCTCATTTTAATAGAACAAAAAATCTCAAAATCTAAGTTGTTAATTTTTTTAATTATAACTTTAACTTAAAAAATGAAAAATTTTCGATAATTGTGATTGTAGGATTAATAAAGAAAGGAAAATATTTGAGATGAGTATTACACGTCATTTAGGTCAAAAGAATTGAAAAAATCAATAATATTTTATGAATTAATTAAATAGTAATCATACATAGATTTTTTCAATAACATTTTATCAATTAATTAAATGGTAATTATAATTTTTTATTTAAAAAATTTTGGGATAAAATGGTCTTTTAGTTCATTTATGGGTAAAATGGCCATTTTATTTAAATTATCAATGTCATTGTAGTTGATTAATGCAAGGTTAGAAACAAAGGTAGAGCAAAAAATGTGTTAAAATTTTATGGTGATTGGATGTGCATATAACAAAATAGGGGTGATGTAGAGATAATTCTCTACTATGTATTCATAAGAAAGATAAGAAAATAAATTAAATTGAGGCATGTGCAGTTACAATGTCCTTAAAACAGATTTGTCGTTTTCTCAATAGTACTCATGTTATATTCGCATCTGTCCTTTATTATATTACAAAGTCAAATAGTCTCGGCAGCATAGCCTCACTACTTCAGTGAACTTCAAACTGGTGTTGGAACTCCATCACTCGAAGTCTAGGTTCGAAAGACTTTATTTGAGAGAGGAGAGCAAAAGCTTTACTTGGATTCTGGTGTGTTTTTTAAATGAAATTGGTGCAGGGCATTTTCATCCAAAATATGAAACGCTAACTCTCGAGTTTATTATTCGAATTTAATTTCCAAATAAAATTTGTAACTTTTATTCACTTTTAACAACCGTTTAGTTTTATTTTGTTACATTCAATCCACACAGTGCCTTGCTTCTATTCAATTGATGGTGGATTGAAGAATAAACTTTTTGAAAACATATGTTCTATCATTTAGTTTTAATATTCAATTTTATGTTAGTTTGATCATTTTATCATATTTTATATAATATATGCTTGTCGATAGCCAAATATTTGATTTCAATATAATATTAATATTTCATCAATCTCATGTATTATTTTAAATTTCATTATTTTTCCATAATGCAGGTATCTGACCACATTCTTATGCATTTGGTATTAATTGACACCTTCATTTCGGCTGACTTGTCTTTATTATATATGCTCTCCGTATCATTATCACCTTGCACAAATTATTGTAAGTGATTTGATTCTAGAGCCCTATGGACTTTAAGCTATATAATGGAAAGGTTTCGAAGGATATGCTACATAATTATTATTCGTAAGTGTCATAAAACAATCCGTAATGTACGAAAGACGGTTGTATGTTTAGTAGATGAGGCAAATACATGTCACAAATAGATGAAATTTTTTCTTATACTAATTTGGATTAACTTTAATTCATTCCCTTTCAACAACAATCTTTAATTTACCCTCCAAAAGCATGAAAATCTCAATCCATTCTAATTTTGTTCAGAAGATAAGCATAAATGGGGGTACATTAATGAACTTTTTAATTGTATTCCTAGCAATAAATGAAGGTGAATTGAAGATTCCCAAGGGGCAGATTAAAGTTTAACATGAAAGTAAATCTGACAGTTAAGTAATATTAGATATTGATAAAATGAGGGTTTATTTTATTTTATTTTCCTTAGGATGCAATAACCAACCCTAAGAGTGGATAGACTTCAAATTTAAATAATACAAACATTACTAACATAGTTATTGTGAACACCTAACCATTAATATTATTTAAACAAACTGCTTTCTCAAAGATTGATTCAACAATATGTATACAACAAATCAGTAGGAGATACAAAAAACATATGACATTACATTATGTGCTCAAAATGGATTAATTTCTTCTTTTATTAAAACATAGTTTCGATTTCACTACAATTGATCGGTAATGCAAAAGCACTCATACAAGATAAATTGTCTTTTTCACGCACTTATAATATTGTAAACTAATTTTTTTATGAAAAATTCAAGATTACCGAATTGAAAAATTATTCCTAAGTCGGTGATTGGTTATGTATGTTTACTTAGAATGACAGTGACTTGCTTATATTTAATTAGTGGTGGATTGAGGAATAAACTTTTCCAAAACATGTACTCTGTCGTTTTATTGTTTGTTTGCATGTTTAATTGTTTTTATGTAATATGTGCTTATTGGTAGCCGAATATTAGATTTCAATAAAATTTTAATACATCAGCAGTCTGATGTATCCGCAACACCCTAGGCAAATCACACATCCGCAAAGCACAGGAGAGATGTTGGGTTTATAACGACTAATCCACACGTTAATTGGCAAGACGCGTTTTGGGGTGTATGGGCGCGCATAAACAAACCCGTGCGGGCCTTATTAAGACCCAAAGATGACAATATCTTGCCAGATT
>VKKW01000674.1:0-24638 GCA_018350135.1 Citrus trifoliata
CTACTTAACCCGTGCCCCCATCGCCTACCCTGACTGGCCTCCGCACAATTCTAATCCCTCCCTAGGACTCTTCCCCGATCCCCAGAGGGTCAGATCTTCCCCGGAAGAATCCCGCGCCAGCACTCGAAACCCGCTAACGACGCAAAGTAAAGTAGTCGGCCGAACCGCGAAATAATTCATAAACCACGCTGAAAAGATAAAAAGGAGGGGTGCAACATCGAGGACTTCCCAAGAGGTCACCCATCTTAGTACTTGCTCTCGCCCAAGCACGGCTAACTTGCGGAGTCTCCGATGGGATCCGGCGATTCAAACCTCGCTAACGCGCGCCAAACGTAAAGTAGTCGGCCGAGAAATAATTCATTAAACCGGCTGAACTGATGATGAAGGTAAAAGAGGGGTGCAACACGAGGACTTCCAAGAAGTAAACCCATCTTGGTACTTGCTCTTCGCCCAAGCACGCTTAACTGCGGAGTTCTGGTGGGATCCGGGTGCATTAGTGGTGGTATGGTCGCACCCATCAGCATGTGCACTGCAAATCTACTTAACCGTGCCCCCTCGCCTGCCCCGACTCGGCCGCCGCACAATTCAATACCTCCCCGGCCCTTTCCCCGCTCCCCGGCGGGTCTGATGTGCCCCGGAGACCCCGCGCCGGCGATCGAAACCCGCTAACGCACGCAAAAGTAAAGTAGTCGGCCGCGAAAATAATTCATAAACCGGCTGAAAAGATAAAAGGAGGGGTGCAACACGAGGACTTCCCAAGAGGTCACCCATCTTAGTACTGCTCTCGCCCAAGCACGCTTAACTGCGGAGTTCTGATGGGATCCGGTGCATTAGTGCTGGTATGGTCGCACCCATCAGCATGTGCACTGCAAATCTACTTAACCCGTGCCCCCTCGCCTGCCCCGACTCGGCCGCTGCACAATTCAATCCCTCCCCGGCCCTTTCCCCGCTCCCCGGCGGGTCGATCTGCCCGGAGACCCCGCGCCGGCGATCGAAACCCGCTAACGCACGCAAAAGTAAAGTAGTCGGCCGCGAAAATAATTCATAAACCGGCTGAAAAGATAAAAGGAGAGGTGCAACACGAGGACTTCCCAAGAGGTCACCCGTCTTAGTACTGCTCTCGCCCAAGCACGCTTAATTGCGGAGTTCTGATGGGATCCGGTGCATTAGTGCTGGTTTGGTCGCACCCATTAACATGTGCACTGCAAATCTACTTAACCCGTGCCCCCCTCGCCTGCCCCGACTCGGCCGCTATATAATTCAATCCGTCCCCGGCCCTTCCCCGCTCCCCGGCGGGTTCGATCTGCCCTGGAGACCCGCGCCAGCGATCGAAACCCGCTAACGCACGCAAAAGTAAAGTAGTCGGCCGCGAAAATAATTCATAACCGGCCTGAAAAAGATAAAAGGAGGGGTTGCAACATGAGGACTCCCAAGGGGTCACCCATCTTAGTACTGCTCTCGCCCAAGCACGCTTAACTGCGGAGTTCCGATGGGATCCGGCGATCGAAACCCGCTACGCACGCAAAAGTAAGGTAGTCGGCCGCGAAAATAATTCATAAACCGGCTGAAAAGATAAAAGGAGGGTGCAACACGAGGACTTCCCAAGAGGTCACCCATCTTAGTACTGCTCTCGCCGAAGCACGCTTAACTGCGAAGTTCTGATGGGATCCGGCGATCGAAACCCGCTAACGCACGCAAAAGTAAGTAGTCGGCCGCGAAAATAATTCATAAACCGGCTGAAAAGATAAAAGGAGGGGTGCAACACGAGGACTTCCCAAGAGGTCACCTATCTTAGTACTGCTCTCGCCCAAGCACGCTTAACTGCGGAGTTCTGATGGGATCCGGTGCATTAGTGCTGGTATGGTCGCACCCATCAGCATGTGCACTGCAAATCTACTTAACCCGTGCCCCCCTCGCCTGCCCCGACTCGGCCGCTGCACAATTCAATCCCTCCCCGGCCCTTTCCCCGCTCCCCGGCGGGTCCGATCTGCCCCGGAGACCCCGCGCCGGCGATCGAAACCCGCTAACGCACGCAAAAGTAAAGTAGTCGGCCGCGAAAATAATTCATAAACCGGCTGAAAAGATAAAAGGAGGGGTGCAACACGAGGACTTCCCAAGAGGTCACCCATCTTAGTACTGCTCTCGCCCAAGCACGCTTAACTGCGGAGTTCTGATGGGATCCGGTGCATTAGTGCTGGTATGGTCGCACCCATCAGCATGTGCACTGCAAATCTACTTAACCCGTGCCCCCCTCGCCTGCCCCGACTCGGCCGCTGCACAATTCAATCCCTCCCCGGCCCTTTCCCCGCTCCCCGGCGGGTCCGATCTGCCCCGGAGACCCCGCGCCGGCGATCGAAACCCGCTAACGCACGCAAAAGTAAAGTAGTCGGCCGCGAAAATAATTCATAAACCGGCTGAAAAGATAAAAGGAGGGGTGCAACACGAGGACTTCCCAAGAGGTCACCCATCTTAGTACTGCTCTCGCCCAAGCACGCTTAACTGCGAAGTTCTGATGGGATCCGGTGCATTAGTGCTGGTATGGTCGCACCCATTAACATGTGCGCTGCAAATCTACTTAACCCGTGCCCCCCTCGCCTGCCCCGACTCGGCCGCTGCACAATTCAATCCCTCCCGGCCCTTTCCCGCTCCCCGGCGGGTCCGATCTGCCCCGGAGACCTCGCGCCGGCGATCGAAACCCGCTAACGCACGCAAAAGTAAAAGTGGTCGGCCGCGAAAATAATTCATAAACCGGCTGAAAAGATAAAAGGAGGGGTGCAACACGAGGACTTCCCAAGAGGTCACCCATCTTAGTACTGCTCTCGCCCAAGCACGCTTAGCTGCGGAGTTCTGATGGGATCCGACAATCGAAACCCGCTAATGCACGCAAAAGTAAAGTAGTCGGCCGCGAAAATAATTCATAAACCGGCTGAAAAGATAAAAGGAGGGGTGCAACACGAGGACTTCCCAAGAGGTCACCCGTCTTAGTACTGCCCTCGCACAAGCACGCTTTACTGCGGAGTTCTGATGGGATCCGGTGCATTAGTGCTGGTATGGTCGCACCCATCAGCATGTGCACTGCAAATCTACTTAATCCCGTGCCCCCCTCGCCTGCCCCGACTCGGCCGCTGCACAATTCAATCCCTCCCCGGCCTTTCCCCGCTCCCCGGCGGGTCCGATCTGCCCCGGAGACCCCGCGCCGGCGATCGAAACCCGCTAACGCACGCAAAAGTAAAGTAGTCGGCCGCGAAAATAATTCATAAACCGGCTGAAAAGATAAAAGGAGGGGTGCAACACGAGGACTTCCCAAGAGGTCACCCATCTTAGTACTGCTCTCGCCCAAGCACGCTTAACTGCGGAGTTCTGATGGGATCCGGTGCATTAGTGCTGGTATGGTCGCACCCATCAGCATGTGCACTGCAAATCTACTTAACCCGTGCCCCCCTCGCCTGCCCCGACTCGGCCGCTGCACAATTCAATCCCTCCCCGGCCCTTTCCCCGCTCCCCGGCGGGTCCGATCTGCCCCGGAGACCCCGCGCCGGCGATCGAAACCCGCTAACGCACGCAAAAGTAAAGTAGTCGGCCGCGAAAATAATTCATAACCTGGCTGAAAAGATAAAAGGAGGGGTGCAACACGAGGACTTCCCAAGAGGTCACCCGTCTTAGTACTGCTCTCGCCCAAGCACGCTTAACTGCGGAGTTCTGATAGGATCCGGTGCATTAGTGCTGGTACGGTCGCACCCATCAGCATGTGCACTGCAAATCTACTTAACCCGTGCCCCCCTCGCCTGCCCCGACTCGGCCGCTGAACAATTCAATCCCTCCCGGCCCTTTCCCCGCTCCCCGGCGGGTCCGATCTGCCCCGGAGACCCCGCGCCGGCGATCGAAACCCGCTAACGCACGCAAAAGTAAAGTAGTCGGCCGCGAAAATAATTCATAAACCGGCTGAAAAGATAAAAGGAGGGGTGCAACACGAGGACTTCCCAAGAGGTCACCGATCTTAGTACTGCTCTCGCCCAAGCACGCTTAACTGCGGAGTTCTGATGGGATCCGGCGATCGAAACCCGCTAACGCACGCAAAAGTAAAGTAGTCGGCCGCGAAAATAATTCATAAACCGGCTGAAAAGATAAAAGGAGGGGTGCAACACGAGGACTTCCCAACAGGTCGCCCATCTTAGTACTGCTCTCACCCAAGCTCGCTTGACTGCGGAGTTCTGATGGGATCCGGTGCATTAGTGCTGGTATGGTCGCACCCATCAGCATGTGCACTGCAAATCTACTTAACCCGTGCCCCCCTCGCCTACCCCGACTCGGCCGCTGCACAATTCAATCCCTCCCCGGCCCTTTCCGCGCTCCCCGGCGCGTCCAATCTGCCCCGAAGACCCCGCGCCGGCGATCGAAACCCGCTAACGCACGCAAAAGTAAAGTAGTCGGCCGCGAAAATAATTCATTAACCGGCTGAAAAGATAAAAGGAGGGGTGCAACACGAGGACTTCCCAAGAGGTCACCCATCTTAGTACTGCTCTCACCCAAGCTCGCTTGACTGCGGAGTTCTGATGGGATCCGGTGCATTAGTGCTGGTATGGTCGCACCCATCAGCATGTGCACTGCAAATCTACTTAACCCGTGCCCCCCTCGCCTGCCCCGACTCGGCCGCTGCACAATTCAATCCCTCCCGGCCCTTTCCCCGCTCCCCGGCGGGTCCGATCTGCACCGGATACCCCGCGCCGGCGATCGAAACTCGCTAACGCACCCAAAAGTAAAGTAGTCCGCCGCGAAAATAATTCATAAACCGGCTGAAAAGATAAAAGGAGGGGTGCAACACGAGGACTTCCCAAGAGGTCACCCATCTTAGTACTTCTCTCGCCCAAGCACGCTTAACTGCGGAGTTCTGATGGGATCCGGCAATCGAAACCCGCTAACGCACGCAAAAGTAAAGTAGTCGGCCGCGAAAATAATTCATAAACCATCTGAAAAGATAAGAGGAGGGGTGCAACACGAGGACTTCCCAAGAGGTCACCCGTCTTAGTACTGCTCTCGCCCAAGCACGCTTAACTGCGGAGTTCTGATAGGATCCGGTGCATTAGTGCTGGTACGGTCGCACCCATCAGCATGTGCACTGCAAATCTACTTAACCCGTGCCCCCCTCGCCTGCCCCGACTCGGCCGCTGCACAATTCAATCCCTCCCGGCCCTTTCCCCGCTCCCCGGCGGGTCCGATCTGCCCCGGAGACCCCGCGCCGGCGATCGAAACCCGCTGACGCGCGCAAAAGTAAAGTAGTCGGCCGCGAAAATAATTCATAAACCGGCTGAAAAGATAAAAGGAGGGGTGCAACACGAGGACTTCCCAAGAGGTCATCGATCTTAGTACTGCTCTCGCCCAAGCACGCTTAGCTGCGGAGTTATGATGGGATCCGGCAATCGAAACCCGCTAATGCATGCAAAAGTAAAGTAGTCGGCCGAGAAAATAATTCATAAACCGGCTGAAAAGATAAAAGGAGGGGTGCAACACGAGGACTTCCCAAGAGGTCACCCGTCTTAGTACTGCCCTCGCCCAAGCACGCTTTACTGCGGAGTTCTGATGGGATCCGGTGCATTAGTGCTGGTATGGTCGCACCCATTAACATGTGCGCTGCAAATCTACTTAACCCGTGCCCCCCTCGCCTGCCCCGACTCGGCCGCTATATAATTCAATCCCTCCCCGGCCCTTTCCCCGCTCCCCGGCGGGTCCGATCTGCCCCGGAGACCTCGCGCCGGCGATCGAAACCCGCTAACGCACGCAAAAGGAAAGTAGTCGGCCGCGAAAATAATTCATAAACCGGCTGAAAAGATAAAAGGAGGGGTGCAACACGAGAACTTCCCAAGAGGTCACCGATCTTAGTACTGCTCTCGCCTAAGCACGCTTAACTGCGGAGTTCTGATGGGATCTTGCGATCGAAACCCGCTAACGCACGCAAAAGTAAAGTAGTCGGCCGCGAAAATAATTCATAAACCGGCTGAAAAGATAAAAGGAGGGGTGCAACACGAGAACTTCCCAAGAGGTCACCGATCTTAGTACTGCTCTCGCCTAAGCACGCTTAACTGCGGAGTTCTGATGGGATCCGGCGATCGAAACCCGCTAACGCACGCAAAAGTAAAGTAGTCGGCCGCGAAAATAATTCATAAACCGGCTGAAAGATAAAAGGAGGGGTGCAACACAAGGACTTCTCAAGAGGTCACCCATCTTAGTACTGCTCTCGCCCAAACACGCTTAACTGCGGAGTTCTGATGGGATTCGGTGCATTAGTGCTGGTATGGTCGCACCCATCAGCATGTGCACTGAAATCTACTTAACCCGTGCCCCCCTCGCCTGCCCCGACTCGGCCGCTGCACAATTCAATCCCTCCCCGGCCCTTTCCCCGCTCCCCGGCGGGTCCGATCTGCCCCGGAGACCCCGCGCCGGCGATCGAAACCCTCTAACGCACGCAAAAGTAAAGTAGTCGGCCGCGAAAATAATTTATAAACCGGCTGAAAAGATAAAAGGAGAGGTGCAACACGAGGACTTCCCAAGAGGTCACCCGTCATAGTACTGCTCTCGCCCAAGCACGCTTAATTGCGGAGTTCTGATGGGATCCGGTGCATTAGTGCTGGTATGGTCGCACCCATTAACATGTGCGCTGCAAATCTACTTAACCCGTGCCCCCCTCGCCTGCCCCGACTCGGCCGCTATATAATTCAATCCCTCCCCGGCCCTTTCCCCGCTCCCCGGCGGGTCAGATCTGCCCCGGAGACCTCGCGCCGGCGATCGAAACCCGCTAACGCACGCAAAAGGAAAGTAGTCGGCCGCGAAAATAATTCATAAACCGGCTGAAAAGATAAAAGGAGGGGTGCAACACGAGGACTTCCCAAGAGCTCACCCATCTTAGTACTGCTCTCGCCCAAGCACGCTTAGCTGCGGAGTTCTGATGGGATCCGACAATCGAAACTCGCTAATGCACGCAAAAGTAAAGTAGTCGGCCGCGAAAATAATTCATAAACCGGCTGAAAAGATAAAAGGAGGGGTGCAACACGAGGACTTCCCAAGAGGTCACCCGTCTTAGTACTGCTCTCGCCCAAGCACGCTTAACTGCGGAGTTCTGATGGGATCCGGTGCATTAGTGCTGGTATGGTCGCACCCATCAGCATGTGCACTGCAAATCTACTTAATCCGTGCCCCCCTCGCCTGCCCCGACTCGGCCGCCGCACAATTCAATACCTCCCCGGCCCTTTCCCCGCTCCCCGGCGGGTCCGATGTGCCCCGGAGACCCCGCGCCGGCGATCGAAACCCGCTAACGCACGCAAAAGTAAAGTAGTCGGCCGCGAAAATAATTCATAAACCGGCTGAAAAGATAAAAGGAGGGGTGCAACACGAGGACTTCCCAAGAGGTCACCCATCTTAGTACTGCTCTCGCCCAAGCACGCTTAACTGCGGAGTTCTGATGGGATCCGGTGCATTAGTGCTGGTATGGTCGCACCCATCAGCATGTGCACTGCAAATCTACTTAACCCGTGCCCCCCTCGCCTGCCCCGACTCGGCCGCTGCACAATTCAATCCCTCCCCGGCCCTTTCCCCGCTCCCCGGCGGGTCCGATCTGCCCCGGAGACCCCGCGCCGGCGATCGAAACCCGCTAACGCACGCAAAAGTAAAGTAGTCGGCCGCGAAAATAATTCATAAACCGGCTGAAAAGATAAAAGGAGGGGTGCAACACGAGGACTTCCCAAGAGGTCACCCATCTTAGTACTGCTCTCGCCCAAGCACGCTTAACTGCGGAGTTCTGATGGGATCCGGTGCATTAGTGCTGGTATGGTCGCACCCATCAGCATGTGCACTGCAAATCTACTTAACCCGTGCCCCCCTCGCCTGCCCCGACTCGGCCGCTGCACAATTCAATCCCTCCCCGGCCCTTTCCCCGCTCCCCGGCGGGTCCGATCTGCCCCGGAGACCCCGCGCCGGCGATCGAAACCCGCTAACGCACGCAAAAGTAAAGTAGTCGGCCGCGAAAATAATTCATAAACCGGCTGAAAAGATAAAAGGAGGGGTGCAACACGAGGACTTCCCAAGAGGTCACCCGTTCTTAGTACGCTCTCGCCCCAAGCACGCTTAACTGCGGAGTTCTGATAGGATCCGGTGCATTAGTGCTGGTACGTCGCACCCATAAGCATGTGCACTGCAAATCTACTTAACCCGTGCCCCCCTCGCCTTGCCACGACTCGGCCGCTGCACAATTCCATCCCTCCCGCCCTTTCCCCGCTCCCCGGCGGGTCCGATCTGCCCCGGAGGACCCCGCGCCGGCGATCGAAACCCGCTGACGCACGCAAAAGTAAAGTAGTCGGCCGCGAAAATAATTCATAAACCGGCTGAAAAGATAAAAGGAGGGGTGCAACACGAGGACTTCCCAAGAGGTCACCGATCTTAGTACTGCTCTCGCCCAAGCACGCTTAACTGCGAAGTTCTGCTGGGATCCGGCGATCGAAACCCGCTAACGCACGCAAAAGTAAAGTAGTCGGCCGCGAAAATAATTCATTAAACCGGCTTGTGTGAAAAGATAATAAGGAGGGGTTGCAACACGAGGACTTCCCAAGAGGTCACCCATCTTAGTACTGCTCTCGCCCAAGCACGCTTAACTGCGGAGTTCTGATGGGATCCGGTGCATTAGTGCTGGTATGGTCGCACCCATCAGCATGTGCACTGCAAATCTACTTAACCCGTGCCCCCCTCGCCTGCCCCGACTCGGCCGCTGCACAATTCAATCCCTCCCCGGCCCTTTCCCCGCTCCCCGGCGGGTCCGATCTGCCCCGGAGACCCCGCGCCGGCGATCGAAACCCGCTAACGCACGCAAAAGTAAAGTAGTCGGCCGCGAAAATAATTCATAAACCGGCTGAAAAGATAAAAGGAGGGGTGCAACACGAGGACTTCCCAAGAGGTCACCCATCTTAGTACTGCTCTCGCCCAAGCACGCTTAACTGCGGAGTTCTGATGGGATCCGGTGCATTAGTGCTGGTATGGTCGCACCCATCAGCATGTGCACTGCAAATCTACTTAACCCGTGCCCCCCTCGCCTGCCCCGACTCGGCCGCTGCACAATTCAATCCCTCCCGGCCCTTTCCCGCTCCCCGGCGGGTCCGATCTGCACCGGATACCCCGCGCCGGCGATCGAAACTCGCTAACGCACCCAAAAGTAAAGTAGTCCGCCGCGAAAATAATTCATAAACCGGCTGAAAAGATAAAAGGAGGGGTGCAACACGAGGACTTCCCAAGAGGTCACCCATCTTAGTACTTCTCTCGCCCAAGCACGCTTAACTGCGGAGTTCTGATGGGATCCGGCAATCGAAACCCGCTAACGCACGCAAAAGTAAAGTAGTCGGCCGCGAAAATAATTCATAAACCAGCTGAAAAGATAAAAGGAGGGGTGCAACACGAGGACTTCCAAGAGGTCACCCGTCTTAGTACTGCTCTCGCCCAAGCACGCTTAACTGCGGAGTTCTGATAGGATCCGGTGCATTAGTGCTGGTACGGTCGCACCCATCAGCATGTGCACTGCAAATCTACTTAACCCGTGCCCCCCTCGCCTGCCCCGACTCGGCCGCTGCACAATTCAATCCCTCCCGGCCCTTTCCCCGCTCCCCGGCGGGTCCGATCTGCCCCGGAGACCCCGCGCCGGCGATCGAAACCCGCTGACGCACGCAAAAGTAAAGTAGTCGGCCGCGAAAATAATTCATAAACCGGCTGAAAAGATAAAAGGAGGGGTGCAACACGAGGACTTCCCAAGAGGTCACCGATCTTAGTACTGCTCTCGCCCAAGCACGCTTAACTGCGGAGTTCTGATGGGATCTTGCGATCGAAACCCGCTAACGCACGCAAAAGTAAAGTACTCGGCCGCGAAAATAGTTCATAAACCGGCTGAAAAGATAAAAGGAGGGGTGCAACACGAGGACTTCCCAAGAGGTCACCCATCTTAGTACTGCTATCGCCCAAGCACGCTTAACTGCGGAGTTCTGATGGGATCTTGCGATCGAAACCCGCTAACGCACGCAAAAGTAAAGTAGTCGGCCGCGAAAATAATTCATAAACCGGCTGAAAAGATAAAAGGAGGGGTGCAACACGAGAACTTCCCAAGAGGTCACCGATCTTAGTACTGCTCTCGCCCAAGCACGCTTAACTGCGGAGTTCTGATGGGATCTTGCGATCGAAACCCGCTAACGCACGCAAAAGTAAAGTACTCGGCCGCGAAAATAGTTCATAAACCGGCTGAAAAGATAAAAGGAGGGTGCAACACGAGGACTTCCCAAGAGGTCACCCATCTTAGTACTGCTATCGCCCAAGCACGCTTAACTGCGGAGTTCTGATGGGATCTTGCGATCGAAACCCGCTAACGCACGCAAAAGTAAAGTAGTCGGCCGCGAAAATAATTCATAAACCGGCATGCAAGATTGAAGGAGGGGTGCAACACGAGGACTTCTCAAGAGGTCACCCATCTTAGTACTGCTCTCGCCTAAGCACGCTTAACTGCGGAGTTCTGATGGGATCCAGTGCATTAGTGCTGGTATGGTCGCACCCATCAGCATGTGCACTGCAAATCTACTTATCCCGTGCCCGCTTCGCCTGCCCCGACTCGGCCGCTGCACTATTCAATCCCTCCCGGCCCTTTCCCCGCTCCCCGGCGGGTCGATCTGCACCGGAGACCCCGCGCCGGCGATCGAAACCCGCTGACGCACGCAAAAGTAAAGTAGTCGGCCGCGAAAATAATTCATAAACCGGCTGAAAAGATAAAAGGAGGGGTGCAACACGAGGACTTCCCAAGAGGTCACCGATCTTAGTACTGCTCTCGCCCAAGCACGCTTAGCTGCGGAGTTATGATGGGATCCGGCAATCGAAACCCGCTAATGCATGCAAAAGTAAAGTAGTCGGCCGAGAAAAATAATTCATAAACCGGCTGAAAAGATAAAAGGAGGGGTGCAACACGAGGACTTCCCAAGAGGTCACCCGTCTTAGTACTGCCCTCGCCCAAGCACGCTTTACTGCGGAGTTCTGATGGGATCCGGTGCATTAGTGCTGGTATGGTCGCACCCATTAACATGTGCGCTGCAAATCTACTTAACCCGTGCCCCCCTCGCCTGCCCCGACTCGGCCGCTATATAATTCAATCCCTCCCCGGCCCTTTCCCCGCTCCCCGGCGGGTCCGATCTGCCCCGGAGACCTCGCGCCGGCGATCGAAACCCGCTAACGCACGCAAAAGGAAAGTAGTCGGCCGCGAAAAAATTCATAAACCGGCTGAAAAGATAAAAGGAGGGGTGCAACACGAGAACTTCCCAAGAGGTCACCGATCTTAGTACTGCTCTCGCCTAAGCACGCTTAACTGCGGAGTTCTGATGGGATCTTGCGATCGAAACCCGCTAACGCACGCAAAAGTAAAGTAGTCGGCCGCGAAAATAATTCATAAACCGGCTGAAAAGATAAAAGGAGGGGTGCAACACGAGAACTTCCCAAGAGGTCACCGATCTTAGTACTACTGCTCGCGCCTAAGCACGCTTAACTGCGGAGTTCTGATGGGATCCGGCGATCGAAACCCGCTAACGCACGCAAAAGTAAAGTAGTCGGCCGCGAAAATAATTCATAAACCGGCTGAAAAGATAAAAGGAGGGGTGCAACACGAGGACTTCCAAGAGGTCACCCATCTTAGTACTGCTCTCGCCCAAGCACGCTTAACTGCGGAGTTCTGATGGGATCCGGTGCATTAGTGCTGGTATGGTCGCACCCATCAGCATGTGCACTGCAAATCTACTTAACCCGTGCCCCCCTCGCCTGCCCCGACTCGGCCGCTGCACAATTCAATCCCTCCCCGGCCCTTTCCCCGCTCCCCGGCGGGTCCGATCTGCCCCGGAGACCCCGCGCCGGCGATCGAAACCCGCTAACGCACGCAAAAGTAAAGTAGTCGGCCGCGAAAATAATTCATAAACCGGCTGAAAAGATAAAAGGAGGGGTGCAACACGAGGACTTCCCAAGAGGTCACCCATCTTAGTACTGCTCTCGCCCAAGCACGCTTAACTGCGGAGTTCTGATGGGATCCGGTGCATTAGTGCTGGTATGGTCGCACCCATTAACATGTGCGCTGCAAATCTACTTAACCCGTGCCCCCCTCGCCTGCCCCGACTCGGCCGCTATATAATTCAATCCCTCCCCGGCCCTTTCCCCGCTCCCCGGCGGGTCAGATCTGCCCCGGAGACCTCGCGCCGGCGATCGAAACCCGCTAACGCACGCAAAAGGAAAGTAGTCGGCCGCGAAAATAATTCATAAACCGGCTGAAAAGATAAAAGGAGGGGTGTAACACGAGGACTTCCCAAGAGGTCACCCATCTTAGTACTGCTCTCGCCCAAGCACGCTTAGCTGCGGAGTTCTGATGGGATCCGACAATCGAAACCCGCTAATGCACGCAAAAGTAAAGTAGTCGGCCGCGAAAATAATTCATAAACCGGCTGAAAAGATAAAAGGAGTGGTGCAACACGAGGACTTCCCAAGAGGTCACCCGTCTTAGTACTGCCCTCGCCCAAGCACGCTTTACTGCGGAGTTCTGATGGGATCCGGTGCATTAGTGCTGGTATGGTCGCACCCATCAGCATGTGCACTGCAAATCTACTTAACCCGTGCCCCCCTCGCCTGCCCCGACTCGGCCGCTGCACAATTCAATCCCTCCCCGGCCCTTTCCCCGCTCCCCGGCGGGTCCGATCTGCCCCGGAGACCCCGCGCCGGCGATCGAAACCCGCTAACGCACGCAAAAGTAAAAGTAGTCGGCCGCGAAAATAATTCATAAACCGGCTGAAAAGATAAAAGGAGGGGTGCAACACGAGGACTTCCCAAGAGGTCACCCATCTTAGTACTGCTCTCGCCCAAGCACGCTTAACTGCGGAGTTCTGATGGGATCCGGTGCATTAGTGCTGGTATGGTCGCACCCATCAGCATGTGCACTGCAAATCTACTTAACCCGTGCCCCCCTCGCCTGCCCCGACTCGGCCGCTGCACAATTCAATCCCTCCCCGGCCCTTTCCCCGCTCCCCGGCGGGTCCGATCTGCCCCGGAGACCCCGCGCCGGCGATCGAAACCCGCTAACGCACGCAAAAGTAAAGTAGTCGGCCGCGAAAATAATTCATAAACCGGCTGAAAAGATAAAAGGAGGGGTGCAACACGAGGACTTCCCAAGAGGTCACCCATCTTAGTACTGCTCTCGCCCAAGCACGCTTAACTGCGGAGTTCTGATGGGATCCGGTGCATTAGTGCTGGTATGGTCGCACCCATCAGCATGTGCACTGCAAATCTACTTAACCCGTGCCCCCCTCGCCTGCCCCGACTCGGCCGCTGCACAATTCAATCCCTCCCCGGCCCTTTCCCCGCTCCCCGGCGGGTCCGATCTGCCCCGGAGACCCCGCGCCGGCGATCGAAACCCGCTAACGCACGCAAAAGTAAAGTAGTCGGCCGCGAAAATAATTCATAAACCGGCTGAAAAGATAAAAGGAGGGGTGCAACACGAGGACTTCCCAAGAGGTCACCCATCTTAGTCATGCTCTCGCCCAAGCACGCTTAACTGCGGAGTTCTGATGGGATCCGTCGATCGAAACCCGCTAACGCACGCAAAAGTAAAGTAGTCGGCCGCGAAAATAATTCATAAACCGGCTGAAAAGATAAAAGGAGGGGTGCAACACGAGAACTTCCCAAGAGGTCACCCATCTGAGTACTGCTCTCGCCCAAGCACGCTTAACTACAGAGTTCTGATAGGATCCGGTGCATTAGTGCTGGTATGGTCGCACCCTTCAGCATGTGCACTGCAAATCTACTTAACCCGTGCCCCCCTCGCCTGCCCCGACTCGGCCGCTGCCCAATTCAATCCCTCCCCGGCCCTTTCCCCGCTCCCCGGCGGGTCCGATCTGCCCCGGAGACCCCGCGCCGGCGATCGAAACCCGCTAACGCACGCAAAAGTAAAGTAGTCGGCCGCGAAAATAATCCATAAACCGGCTGAAAAGATAAAAGGAGGGGTGCAACACGAGGACTTCTCAAGAGGTCACCCATCTTAGTACTGCTCGCTCGCCCAAGCACGCTTAACTGCGGAGTTCTGATGGGATCCGGTGCATTAGTGCTGGTATGGTCGCACCCATCAGCATGTGCACTGCAAATCTACTTAACCCGTGCCCCCCTCGCCTGCCCCGACTCGGCCGCTGCACAATTCAATCCCTCCCCGGCCCTTTCCCCGCTCCCCGGCGGGTCCGATCTGCCCCGGAGACCCCGCGCCGGCGATCGAAACCCGCTAACGCACGCAAAAGTAAAGTAGTCGGCCGCGAAAATAATTCATAAACCGGCTGAAAAGATAAAAGGAGGGGTGCAACACGAGGACTTCCCAAGAGGTCACCCATCTTAGTACTGCTCTCGCCCAAGCACGCTTAACTGCGGAGTTCTGATGGGATCCGGTGCATTAGTGCTGGTATGGTCGCACCCATCAGCATGTGCACTGCAAATCTACTTAACCCGTGCCCCCCTCGCCTGCCCCGACTCGGCCGCTGCACAATTCAATCCCTCCCCGGCCCTTTCCCCGCTCCCCGGCGGGTCCGATCTGCCCCGGAGACCCCGCGCCGGCGATCGAAACCCGCTAACGCACGCAAAAGTAAAGTAGTCGGCCGCGAAAATAATTCATAAACCGGCTGAAAAGATAAAAGGAGGGGTGCAACACGAGGACTTCCCAAGAGGTCACCCATCTTAGTACTGCTCTCGCCCAAGCACGCTTAACTGCGGAGTTCTGATGGGATCCGGTGCATTAGTGCTGGTATGGTCGCACCCATCAGCATGTGCACTGCAAATCTACTTAACCCGTGCCCCCCTCGCCTGCCCCGACTCGGCCGCTGCACAATTCAATCCCTCCCCGGCCCTTTCCCCGCTCCCCGGCGGGTCCGATCTGCCCCGGAGACCCCGCGCCGGCGATCGAAACCCGCTAACGCACGCAAAAGTAAAGTAGTCGGCCGCGAAAATAATTCATAAACCGGCTGAAAAGATAAAAGGAGGGGTGCAACACGAGGACTTCCCAAGAGGTCACCCATCTTAGTACTGCTCTCGCCCAAGCACGCTTAACTGCGGAGTTCTGATGGGATCCGGCGATTGAAACCCGCTAACGCACGCAAAAGTAAAGTAGTCGGCCGCGAAAATAATTCATAAACCGGCTGAAAAGATAAAAGGAGGGGTGCAACACGAGGACTTCCCAAGAGGTCACCCATCATAGTACTGCTCTCGCCCAAGCACGCTTAACTGCGGAGTTCTGATGGGATCCGATGCATTAGTGCTGGTATGGTAGCACCCATCAGCATGTGCACTGCAAATCTACTTAACCCGTGCGCCCTTCGCCTGCCCCGACTCGGCCGCTGCACAATTCAATCCCTCCCCGGCCCTTTCCCCGCTCCCCGGCGGGTCCAATCTGCCCCGGAGACCCCGCGCCTGCGATCGAAACCCGCTAACGCACGCAAAAGTAAAGTAGTCGGCCGCGAAAATAATTCATAAACCGGCTGAAAAGATAAAAGGAGGGGTGGAACAAGAGGACTTCCCAAGAGGTCACCCATCTTAGTACTGGTCTCGCCCAAGCACCCTTAACTGCGGAGTTCTGATGGGATCCGGCGATCGAAACCCGCTAACGCACGCAAAAGTAAAGTAGTCGGCCGCGAAAATAATTCATAAACCGGCTGAAAAGATAAAAAGAGGGGTGCAACACGAGGACTTCCCAAGATGTCACCCATCTAGTACTGCTATCGCCCAAGCACGCTTAACTGCGGAGTTCTGATGGGATCTTGCGATCGAAACCCGCTAACGCACGCAAAAGTAAAGTAGTCGGCCGCGAAAATAATTCATAAACCGGCTGAAAAGATAAAAGGAGGGGTGCAACACGAGGACTTCCCAAGAGGTCACCCATCTGAGTACTGCTCTCGCCAAAGCACGCTTAACTGCGGAGTTCTGATGGGATCCGGCGATCGAAACCCGCTAACGCACGCAAAAGTAAAGTAATCGGCCGAGAAAATAATTCATAAACCGGCTGAAAAGATAAAAGGAGGGGTGCAACACGAGGACTTCCCAAGAGGTCACCCATCTTAGTACTGCTCTCGCCCAAGCACGCTTAACTGCGGAGTTCTGATGGGATCCGGTGCATTAGTGCTGGTATGGTCGCACCCATCAGCATGTGCACTGCAAATCTACTTAACCCGTGCCCCCCTCGCCTGCCCCGACTCGGCCGCTGCACAATTCAATCCCTCCCCGGCCCTTTCCCCGCTCCCCGGCGGGTCCGATCTGCCCCGGAGACCCCGCGCCGGCGATCGAAACCCGCTAACGCACGCAAAAGTAAAGTAGTCGGCCGCGAAAATAATTCATAAACCGGCTGAAAAGATAAAAGGAGGGGTGCAACACGAGGACTTCCCAAGAGGTCACCCATCTTAGTACTGCTCTCGCCCAAGCACGCTTAACTGCGGAGTTCTGATGGGATCCGGTGCATTAGTGCTGGTATGGTCGCACCCATCAGCATGTGCACTGCAAATCTACTTAACCCGTGCCCCCCTCGCCTGCCCCGACTCGGCCGCTGCACAATTCAATCCCTCCCCGGCCCTTTCCCCGCTCCCCGGCGGGTCCGATCTGCCCCGGAGACCCCGCGCCGGCGATCGAAACCCGCTAACGCACGCAAAAGTAAAAGTAGTCGGCCGCGAAAATAATTCATAAACCGGCTGAAAAGATAAAAGGAGGGGTGCAACACGAGGACTTCCCAAGAGGTCACCCATCTTAGTACTGCTCTCGCCCAAGCACGCTTAACTGCGGAGTTCTGATGGGATCCGGTGCATTAGTGCTGGTATGGTCGCACCCATCAGCATGTGCACTGCAAATCTACTTAACCCGTGCCCCCCTCGCCTGCCCCGACTCGGCCGCTGCACAATTCAATCCCTCCCCGGCCCTTTCCCCGCTCCCCGGCGGGTCCGATCTGCCCCGGAGACCCCGCGCCGGCGATCGAAACCCGCTAACGCACGCAAAAGTAAAGTAGTCGGCCGCGAAAATAATTCATAAACCGGCTGAAAAGATAAAAGGGGGGTGCAACACGAGGAACTTCCCAAGAGGTCACACATCTTTGTACTGCTCTCACCCAAGCACGCTTAACTGCGGAGTTCTGATGGGATCCGGCGATCGAAACCCGCTAACGCACGCAAAAGTAAAGTAGTCGGCCGCGAAAATAATTCATAAACCGGCTGAAAAGATAAAAGGGGGGTGCAACACGCGGACTTCCCAAGAGATCACCCATCTTAGTACTGCTCTCGCCCAAGCACGCTTAACTGCGGAGTTCTGATGGGATCCGCGCGATCGAAACCCGCTAACGCACACAAAAGTAAAGTAATCGGCCGAGAAAATAATTCATAAACCGGCTGAAAAGATAAAAGGAGGAGTGCAACACGAGGACTTCCCAAGAGGTCACCCATCTTAGTACTGCTCTCGCCCAAGTACGCTTAACTGCGGAGTTCTGATGGGATCCGGTGCATTAGTGCTGGTATGGTCGCACCCATCAGCATGTGCACTGCAAATTTACTTAACCCGTGCCCCCCCTCGCCTGCCCCGACTCGGCCGCTGCACAATTCAATCCCTCCCCGGCCCTTTCCCCGCTCCTCGGCGGGTCCGATCTGCCCCGGAGACCCCGCGACGGCGATCGAAACCCGCCAACGCACGCAAAAGTAAAGTAGTCGGCCGTGAAAATAATTCATAAACCGGCTGAAAAGATAAAAGGAGGGGTGCAACACGAGGACTTCCCAAAGGGTCACACATCTTTGTACTGCTCTCACCCAAGCACGCTTAACTGCGGAGTTCTGATGGGATCCGGCGATCGAAACCCGCTAACGCACGCAAAAGTAAAGTCGTCGGCCGCGAAAATAATTCATAAACCGGCTGAAAAGATAAAAGGAGGGGTGCAACACGCGGACTTCCCAAGAGATCACCCATCTTAGTACTCTCGCCCAAGCACGCTTAACTGCGGAGTTCTGATGGGATCCGGTGCAATAGTGCTGGTATGGTCGCCCCATCAGCATGTGCACTGCAAATCTACTTAACCCGTGCCCCCCTCGCCTGCCCCGACTCGGCCGCTGCACAATTCAATCCCTCCCCGGCCCTTTCCCCGCTCCCCGGCGGGTCCGATCTGCCCCGGAGACCCCGCGCCGGCGATCGAAACCCGCTAACGCACGCAAAAGTAAAAGTAGTCGGCCGCGAAAATAATTCATAAACCGGCTGAAAAGATAAAAGGAGGGGTGCAACACGAGGACTTCCCAAGAGGTCACCCATCTTAGTACTGCTCTCGCCCAAGCACGCTTAACTGCGGAGTTCTGATGGGATCCGGTGCATTAGTGCTGGTATGGTCGCACCCATCAGCATGTGCACTGCAAATCTACTTAACCCGTGCCCCCCTCGCCTGCCCCGACTCGGCCGCTGCACAATTCAATCCCTCCCCGGCCCTTTCCCCGCTCCCCGGCGGGTCCGATCTGCCCCGGAGACCCCGCGCCGGCGATCGAAACCCGCTAACGCACGCAAAAGTAAAAGTAGTCGGCCGCGAAAATAATTCATAAACCGGCTGAAAAGATAAAAGGAGGGGTGCAACACGAGGACTTCCCAAGAGGTCACCCATCTTAGTACTGCTCTCGCCCAAGCACGCTTAACTGCGGAGTTCTGATGGGATCCGGTGCATTAGTGCTGGTATGGTCGCACCCATCAGCATGTGCACTGCAAATCTACTTAACCCGTGCCCCCCTCGCCTGCCCCGACTCGGCCGCTGCACAATTCAATCCCTCCCCGGCCCTTTCCCCGCTCCCCGGCGGGTCCGATCTGCCCCGGAGACCCCGCGCCGGCGATCGAAACCCGCTAACGCACGCAAAAGTAAAGTAGTCGGCCGCGAAAATAATTCATAAACCGGCTGAAAAGATAAAAGGAGGGGTGCAACACGAGGACTTCCCAAGAGGTCACCCATCTTAGTACTGCTCTCGCCCAAGCACGCTTAACTGCGGAGTTCTGATGGGATCCGGTGCATTAGTGCTGGTATGGTCGCACCCATCAGCATGTGCACTGCAAATCTACTTAACCCGTGCCCCCCTCGCCTGCCCCGACTCGGCCGCTGCACAATTCAATCCCTCCCCGGCCCTTTCCCCGCTCCCCGGCGGGTCCGATCTGCCCCGGAGACCCCGCGCCGGCGATCGAAACCCGCTAACGCACGCAAAAGTAAAGTAGTCGGCCGCGAAAATAATTCATAAACCGGCTGAAAAGATAAAAGGAGGGGTGCAACACGAGGACTTCCCAAGAGGTCACCCATCTTAGTACTGCTCTCGCCCAAGCACGCTTAACTGCGGAGTTCTGATGGGATCCGGTGCATTAGTGCTGGTATGGTCGCACCCATCAGCATGTGCACTGCAAATCTACTTAACCCGTGCCCCCCTCGCCTGCCCCGACTCGGCCGCTGCACAATTCAATCCCTCCCCGGCCCTTTCCCCGCTCCCCGGCGGGTCCGATCTGCCCCGGAGACCCCGCGCCGGCGATCGAAACCCGCTAACGCACGCAAAAGTAAAGTAGTCGGCCGCGAAAATAATTCATAAACCGGCTGAAAAGATAAAAGGAGGGGTGCAACACGAGGACTTCCCAAGAGGTCACCCATCTTAGTACTGCTCTCGCCCAAGCACGCTTAACTGCGGAGTTCTGATGGGATCCGGTGCATTAGTGCTGGTATGGTCGCACCCATCAGCATGTGCACTGCAAATCTACTTAACCCGTGCCCCCCTCGCCTGCCCCGACTCGGCCGCTGCACAATTCAATCCCTCCCCGGCCCTTTCCCCGCTCCCCGGCGGGTCCGATCTGCCCCGGAGACCCCGCGCCGGCGATCGAAACCCGCTAACGCACGCAAAAGTAAAGTAGTCGGCCGCGAAAATAATTCATAAACCGGCTGAAAAGATAAAAGGAGGGGTGCAACACGAGGACTTCCCAAGAGGTCACCCATCTTAGTACTGCTCTCGCCCAAGCACGCTTAACTGCGGAGTTCTGATGGGATCCGGTGCATTAGTGCTGGTATGGTCGCACCCATCAGCATGTGCACTGCAAATCTACTTAACCCGTGCCCCCCTCGCCTGCCCCGACTCGGCCGCTGCACAATTCAATCCCTCCCCGGCCCTTTCCCCGCTCCCCGGCGGGTCCGATCTGCCCCGGAGACCCCGCGCCGGCGATCGAAACCCGCTAACGCACGCAAAAGTAAAAGTAGTCGGCCGCGAAAATAATTCATAAACCGGCTGAAAAGATAAAAGGAGGGGTGCAACACGAGGACTTCCCAAGAGGTCACCCATCTTAGTACTGCTCTCGCCCAAGCACGCTTAACTGCGGAGTTCTGATGGGATCCGGTGCATTAGTGCTGGTATGGTCGCACCCATCAGCATGTGCACTGCAAATCTACTTAACCCGTGCCCCCCTCGCCTGCCCCGACTCGGCCGCTGCACAATTCAATCCCTCCCCGGCCCTTTCCCCGCTCCCCGGCGGGTCCGATCTGCCCCGGAGACCCCGCGCCGGCGATCGAAACCCGCTAACGCACGCAAAAGTAAAGTAGTCGGCCGCGAAAATAATTCATAAACCGGCTGAAAAGATAAAAGGAGGGGTGCAACACGAGGACTTCCCAAGAGGTCACCCATCTTAGTACTGCTCTCGCCCAAGCACGCTTAACTGCGGAGTTCTGATGGGATCCGGTGCATTAGTGCTGGTATGGTCGCACCCATCAGCATGTGCACTGCAAATCTACTTAACCCGTGCCCCCCTCGCCTGCCCCGACTCGGCCGCTGCACAATTCAATCCCTCCCCGGCCCTTTCCCCGCTCCCCGGCGGGTCCGATCTGCCCCGGAGACCCCGCGCCGGCGATCGAAACCCGCTAACGCACGCAAAAGTAAAGTAGTCGGCCGCGAAAATAATTCATAAACCGGCTGAAAAGATAAAAGGAGGGGTGCAACACGAGGACTTCCCAAGAGGTCACCCATCTTAGTACTGCTCTCGCCCAAGCACGCTTAACTGCGGAGTTCTGATGGGATCCGGTGCATTAGTGCTGGTATGGTCGCACCCATCAGCATGTGCACTGCAAATCTACTTAACCCGTGCCCCCCTCGCCTGCCCCGACTCGGCCGCTGCACAATTCAATCCCTCCCCGGCCCTTTCCCCGCTCCCCGGCGGGTCCGATCTGCCCCGGAGACCCCGCGCCGGCGATCGAAACCCGCTAACGCACGCAAAAGTAAAGTAGTCGGCCGCGAAAATAATTCATAAACCGGCTGAAAAGATAAAAGGAGGGGTGCAACACGAGGACTTCCCAAGAGGTCACCCATCTTAGTACTGCTCTCGCCCAAGCACGCTTAACTGCGGAGTTCTGATGGGATCCGGTGCATTAGTGCTGGTATGGTCGCACCCATCAGCATGTGCACTGCAAATCTACTTAACCGTGCCCCCCTCGCCTGCCCCGACTCGGCCGCTGCACAATTCAATCCCTCCCCGGCCCTTTCCCCGCTCCCCGGCGGGTCCGATCTGCCCCGGAGACCCCGCGCCGGCGATCGAAACCCGCTAACGCACGCAAAAGTAAAGTAGTCGGCCGCGAAAATAATTCATAAACCGGCTGAAAAGATAAAAGGAGGGGTGCAACACGAGGACTTCCCAAGAGGTCACCCATCTTAGTACTGCTCTCGCCCAAGCACGCTTAACTGCGGAGTTCTGATGGGATCCGGTGCATTAGTGCTGGTATGGTCGCACCCATCAGCATGTGCACTGCAAATCTACTTAACCCGTGCCCCCCTCGCCTGCCCCGACTCGGCCGCTGCACAATTCAATCCCTCCCCGGCCCTTTCCCCGCTCCCCGGCGGGTCCGATCTGCCCCGGAGACCCCGCGCCGGCGATCGAAACCCGCTAACGCACGCAAAAGTAAAGTAGTCGGCCGCGAAAATAATTCATAAACCGGCTGAAAAGATAAAAGGAGGGGTGCAACACGAGGACTTCCCAAGAGGTCACCCATCTTAGTACTGCTCTCGCCCAAGCACGCTTAACTGCGGAGTTCTGATGGGATCCGGTGCATTAGTGCTGGTATGGTCGCACCCATCAGCATGTGCACTGCAAATCTACTTAACCCGTGCCCCCCTCGCCTGCCCCGACTCGGCCGCTGCACAATTCAATCCCTCCCCGGCCCTTTCCCCGCTCCCCGGCGGGTCCGATCTGCCCCGGAGACCCCGCGCCGGCGATCGAAACCCGCTAACGCACGCAAAAGTAAAAGTAGTCGGCCGCGAAAATAATTCATAAACCGGCTGAAAAGATAAAAGGAGGGGTGCAACACGAGGACTTCCCAAGAGGTCACCCATCTTAGTACTGCTCTCGCCCAAGCACGCTTAACTGCGGAGTTCTGATGGGATCCGGTGCATTAGTGCTGGTATGGTCGCACCCATCAGCATGTGCACTGCAAATCTACTTAACCCGTGCCCCCCTCGCCTGCCCCGACTCGGCCGCTGCACAATTCAATCCCTCCCCGGCCCTTTCCCCGCTCCCCGGCGGGTCCGATCTGCCCCGGAGACCCCGCGCCGGCGATCGAAACCCGCTAACGCACGCAAAAGTAAAAGTAGTCGGCCGCGAAAATAATTCATAAACCGGCTGAAAAGATAAAAGGAGGGGTGCAACACGAGGACTTCCCAAGAGGTCACCCATCTTAGTACTGCTCTCGCCCAAGCACGCTTAACTGCGGAGTTCTGATGGGATCCGGTGCATTAGTGCTGGTATGGTCGCACCCATCAGCATGTGCACTGCAAATCTACTTAACCCGTGCCCCCCTCGCCTGCCCCGACTCGGCCGCTGCACAATTCAATCCCTCCCCGGCCCTTTCCCCGCTCCCCGGCGGGTCCGATCTGCCCCGGAGACCCCGCGCCGGCGATCGAAACCCGCTAACGCACGCAAAAGTAAAGTAGTCGGCCGCGAAAATAATTCATAAACCGGCTGAAAAGATAAAAGGAGGGGTGCAACACGAGGACTTCCCAAGAGGTCACCCATCTTAGTACTGCTCTCGCCCAAGCACGCTTAACTGCGGAGTTCTGATGGGATCCGGTGCATTAGTGCTGGTATGGTCGCACCCATCAGCATGTGCACTGCAAATCTACTTAACCCGTGCCCCCCTCGCCTGCCCCGACTCGGCCGCTGCACAATTCAATCCCTCCCCGGCCCTTTCCCCGCTCCCCGGCGGGTCCGATCTGCCCCGGAGACCCCGCGCCGGCGATCGAAACCCGCTAACGCACGCAAAAGTAAAGTAGTCGGCCGCGAAAATAATTCATAAACCGGCTGAAAAGATAAAAGGAGGGGTGCAACACGAGGACTTCCCAAGAGGTCACCCATCTTAGTACTGCTCTCGCCCAAGCACGCTTAACTGCGGAGTTCTGATGGGATCCGGTGCATTAGTGCTGGTATGGTCGCACCCATCAGCATGTGCACTGCAAATCTACTTAACCCGTGCCCCCCTCGCCTGCCCCGACTCGGCCGCTGCACAATTCAATCCCTCCCCGGCCCTTTCCCCGCTCCCCGGCGGGTCCGATCTGCCCCGGAGACCCCGCGCCGGCGATCGAAACCCGCTAACGCACGCAAAAGTAAAGTAGTCGGCCGCGAAAATAATTCATAAACCGGCTGAAAAGATAAAAGGAGGGGTGCAACACGAGGACTTCCCAAGAGGTCACCCATCTTAGTACTGCTCTCGCCCAAGCACGCTTAACTGCGGAGTTCTGATGGGATCCGGTGCATTAGTGCTGGTATGGTCGCACCCATCAGCATGTGCACTGCAAATCTACTTAACCCGTGCCCCCCTCGCCTGCCCCGACTCGGCCGCTGCACAATTCAATCCCTCCCCGGCCCTTTCCCCGCTCCCCGGCGGGTCCGATCTGCCCCGGAGACCCCGCGCCGGCGATCGAAACCCGCTAACGCACGCAAAAGTAAAGTAGTCGGCCGCGAAAATAATTCATAAACCGGCTGAAAAGATAAAAGGAGGGGTGCAACACGAGGACTTCCCAAGAGGTCACCCATCTTAGTACTGCTCTCGCCCAAGCACGCTTAACTGCGGAGTTCTGATGGGATCCGGTGCATTAGTGCTGGTATGGTCGCACCCATCAGCATGTGCACTGCAAATCTACTTAACCCGTGCCCCCCTCGCCTGCCCCGACTCGGCCGCTGCACAATTCAATCCCTCCCCGGCCCTTTCCCCGCTCCCCGGCGGGTCCGATCTGCCCCGGAGACCCCGCGCCGGCGATCGAAACCCGCTAACGCACGCAAAAGTAAAGTAGTCGGCCGCGAAAATAATTCATAAACCGGCTGAAAAGATAAAAGGAGGGGTGCAACACGAGGACTTCCCAAGAGGTCACCCATCTTAGTACTGCTCTCGCCCAAGCACGCTTAACTGCGGAGTTCTGATGGGATCCGGTGCATTAGTGCTGGTATGGTCGCACCCATCAGCATGTGCACTGCAAATCTACTTAACCCGTGCCCCCCTCGCCTGCCCCGACTCGGCCGCTGCACAATTCAATCCCTCCCCGGCCCTTTCCCCGCTCCCCGGCGGG
>VKKW01000675.1:0-24606 GCA_018350135.1 Citrus trifoliata
CATACAAGAAATAGGTAAAACAAGATTCTACCGTAAATGCTTTAATGCTTTATTGGAGAGAAAATGCCGAAGCAGTCATCTTCATTCTCATCACCCGAGAGATAAAGGTTCTTCATCTGCCGAGGTGCTGGAGGAGGACTTGCAACTGACGTCTCGGATCGTGTAGCGAGAAGCTGTTGCATGACTTTGAAGTATTCTGCTTCAGTTTTGGCACTGGCCAAGAGATTGGCCTTTTGATTTTGGGTAAGGAAAGTTGTGGGCTTTTGATTCTTTAATGGTTGGTGGTAGAAAACCTTTGGAACCAAGCCAATTTGGACAAGGGTTTCGGTGAGCTTGGTTTGTTCATCAAATTTTGACCACCATTTGACTTTGAAGGTTCTTTGGATAAGCAGTTGTTTTTCTTGGGTATGATACCGGAAATTCCACATCCATACCCATGGGAGGAAGAAATTTGTACAGAAACAGAGAAATGGAGAAAATCTTTTCTCTGAGTCAGATGGGTATAATGGGCTTTAAAAGGTTTAAACAATGGGTGGCATTGGGAGTTAATATTTGTGGTGTGGAACCAAATAATTCCACCATTGTGGAACCAGTTTGGAAGGCTTTGGACGGTTATTTTAGAATTAAAGAAAAATAACCATGAATGAGACTTTTTAGGATTTTGTATAAAAATGTATTAAACCAAGCCTGTTGGTAATCCCAATAGGTATACACCAAACAGTGTGGTAATCGCATTTGAAAATTTGGAGGGAAAGATTTGTATTTATAGGAGTTGGTCACCCCACTGGTTGGACTTAAAACTTTTAAAATTGTGGCCGTAGAGTAGGCCGGCTCTGAATGGGTTTCACTGAGAAAAAAGTGTTTAAATTTTACAGACTCAGTGGCTTCCAAAATGCTTTGATAGTAAGACTGGGGTTTTGTTAAATCCCATGGTTTGAAAAACCAGTTTTGAGGGAAAAACTTTGAAATTGCTTGAAAAGGATCAGAATGGTAAAACCCATGTTCCATAGTTAAAACATTTTGAAAATGGGATTTATCAAACCAATCGGAAGTTTTCTTTGAAGGTGTTGGCTGGAAGAACAATCTGAGAAGATGAGCTTTCACCAGAAATGACAACATTTGGCTTTGGGAAGGTAGTTTTGTAATTTCTTTAGAATGGGTTTTTCTTCCTCAGAGATTTGAGAAAGGGCTTTAGATTTTGAAATGCCTTGTAAGGCAAGCATAAGCTCAGGGACTTTGTAATGGATTCCATCCATTCTTTGACTTGTTGGTCAGAGGAGATGGATTTGAAAGGGCTTTTTGTTCTTCATCTTCGACCATTTCAATCCAAGATTTGATTGGCATGGCGGAGGATAGTAATTTTTCTTTAGAAGGAGTTGATTGGGATTCTTTAGAGGGCTTTTGGGAATCAGTGTCTTTGGCTATGCCTTTTCCTTTGTCCCGTCGCTTTGGCGGCATTATCTGTTTTGAAGAAATTCACGTGTTAGAAAATCAGGAACAGAATTTTTATCGCCTTTAATAAATTCAATATCAAAATCAAAAACACTTAAGATAGCTTGCCATCGTGCAAAAATTTGTTTTGATGCAATATTTTGAACATCTTTTTCCAAAACATGTTTTGCAGCTTTGCAATCTATTCTAAGTAAAAATTTTTGATTTAATAAATCACTTTGGAATTTTGATATACACAAAACAATGGAAAGAATTTCTTTTTTAATGGTAGAATAGTTCTTTTGACAATCATTCCAATGTGCAGAAACATATTGAATAATTTGTTCTTTATCATTTTGTTTTTGCTTTAAAATACCTCCATAACCTAAATCAGATGCATCAGTTTCAACTATCTTAGGTAATGCAGGATTTGCAAGATATAAACATGGAATGCATTTAACAGAATTCTTTATTAATTTAACAGTCTTTGTATGCTCATCAGTCCATGCAGCAGGTTTCTTTTTTAGTCTATCATGCAAGGTTTAGATAACCTACTAATATTTGGACAGAAGTCAAGAACATAATTTAAACTGCCTAAAAATCTTTGTAGTTGGGTTTTATCCAAAATTTTGTCAGGAAATTTATCAGCAAAAGCGAGTGATCGCTCAATTGGAGTAATGGTTCCTTTTGAAATATGATGACCTAGGAACCGGATTTTTGTCTGAAATAAAGAGACTTTGGAATTTGAAATTGCCAATCCAGCCTTTCTGGTGGCAAAATAAAAGGTCTTTAAATGTTTAAAATGTTGATCTATTGAGTTTGAAAAAATCAATACGTCATCAATATAAACGATACAAAAATCAGAATAAGGATTATAAATGTCATTCATAATTCTTTGAAATTCAGATGGTGCATTTTTCAAACCAAACGGCATAACAGTCCACTCATACTGTCCAAATGGAACAGTAAAAGCGGTTTTATAACGGTCTTTTGGATGAATTTGAATTTGCCAAAATCCTGATTTCATGTCAAATTTTGAAAATATGAAAGCAGAATGCAATTTTTGAAGCAAATCCTTTTTATTAGGTATCGGGTACCTAATCCATTTTAAAGCTTTATTTAAAGGTTTGTAATTTATAACAAGTCTTGGTGTGCCTCTCTCAATTTCGGAATTTTTATTAACATAAAAAGCGGCACATGACCAAGGTGACCTTGATTTTACAATAAGTCCTTTTTTTACAAGATCATTAATTTCTTCTTTACAATGTCGTTCTAAATCCATATTCATTTGAATAGGTCGAGCTTTAGTGGGTATCTGTTTTTCATCAAAAGAATTTTCATAAGGTAAATCTACCATATGTTGTTTTCTATTCCAAAAAGCAGAAGGTAGATCAGCACAAATTTCTTTTTCAATTAGGGTTTTGAAATCAGAAATTTTTGTTTTAATGAAATCTCTTTGTAAATCATTTTCGATTCTTTGTAAACTCAAATCTTTTTGTAGAAAGGTTAAATCATTTTGTTTTGAATTAATAAGATTATTAATTCGGTTTTGGTAAATAGAACAAGCTTTAACAATATTCAAATTTCTTGTCTTTGGTTTTTCGATAAAAGGAAAAATAATCTTTTTATTTTTTACTTTGAAAGATATACTGTCATAATTAACAGTATACGGAGTTATAAGATTTATAAAAGGAGTTCCTAAAATTACGGCATGATGAATATCATTTGTAAGAATAAAAGAAGTTTTAAATTCGAAACCATTGTTATGAATAGAGGCTTCAACTTTAGAATCAACTTTTAATTTTGAATTGTTGGCGGCAGAAAGCCTTTCTTTTGTCTTTTCATGAAATCGTTTTGGAACAATGTCTTGTCTTATGCAATTTAAATCTGCACCAGTATCAAAAAGGGCAATGGCATCAATTGCAAAATCATTTGAAAAAATTAAGGTGGCTTTAATCAAATATTTTCGAGTGGTAACTTGCTTTAAAACTAAAGAGGAAATCATGTGGGACAGACTCAATATTATCAACATTTTGCTCAATATGATTTTCACTATGAGTAGACTCGTTATCTGAATCATCCTGTAAATGTTTTTGTAAAAGAAGTTGGATGGTTTCAGAATCACTTTTTTGTTTTTCTTTCAAATCTTTAATTTCGGACTTAATATCCTTAATCTCTTTTTGGAGATCTTGGATATTAGGAACCGATTTTTTGGTTTTCTTTTTATCTAAAATCTCAGTAAGGTCATAAGAATTCTTTTTTACAATAGGGACTTTGGAAGTCTCAGTTTTATTAAAATCCATTGTTTTTAAAAGCTTTTCAAGATATTCTTTTGGAGATTCGGATCAGAAATATGCTTTACAAGTTCAAGAAAAGTCTCTTGGTCTTTAGTCAAAACATTAATTTTCTTTAAATAAGACTCTGATTCAGAATCACTACTGTTAGATACAGAGGTATCCGAATCAATTAACTCATCAATTTGTAAAGAATCACTATCCCCTGTCATAGAGGATTCAGAATTCGAAGACTCAATCATAAGGGGGGCAATTTTGGAAAGGATGTCGTCATCAAGACCAAGTTCATGAAGCTTTCTGTTCATTCTGCAATATTTTGCAGTATGGCCTTTTATACCACATCGATGACAAATGGCTTCTTTGAAATTGAAAGGAGTTTTTGGTGTGGCTTTAAAATCTTTCTTTCTAGGGAATTTGGACTTTTTATAAGGCCTCGAAGGTTTCTTATAAAAATTTTCCCTACGTCCAAGAAAGGGTTTCCTATGGCTTTTGACTTGTAATGTTTTTTGTAAGGTCTCGAAGAGCACTTACCATTACAATCTTTGGAAGTGGAAGCTTTAAAGGATCATAATTGAATTGTTTACAGAAACTACCAAGTTCTCGCTTAGACTGCCTAAGCTCTTGTTTTAGTCGTTTCTGTAACTTTCAAATCTTGACAAATCTTTAAACCTTCCTTATTAACGAAACTGACAAGTTCACCATAGGTGAGCTCATCATAAGGAATTCGATTGTCATGAAGGGTTTTGATGGAATTTCTAACCTTTTCACCTAAGAGGGTAGGTAGACCTGCTAAGAATTTTTCTTTCCAAGTAGTATGATTCGCATCATCTCTAAGAAAGAGTCTGGTGAAGAAGGTGGTTTTGTACTCTTGGAATCACTAAGTTTCCTACATCTCAAATTATGTAGTAACTCAGCATTTTTGTCTCTGAGGTGAGAAGGGTCACCTATAAAATGGAGGGAAATGGTAAGGATTAAGGTAGCAACAGCATCCTGAATAGGATTATTAAATTGATCGAGAATAGGGATCCTATTTTCATCAATTTGGATGGCATTAAGAATATCCATTTGTTGCTGCCTAGTGAGAAGATGATCCCACCAACCTTTAAGTTGACCAGTAAAACCGGCAATGAGAATCTCTGCAATAGCCATGTCAGAGGTTCCAGATTGAGTTTTATAGGCATTGGCTGCCATGGTCATTTGTTGTAAAACGCCTAAGATGTTGTATTCGGACATGCCATCAATATTCCATTCATAGACAGAGGATGCATTATATCGAGATTGATTTAATGCACTGGGCCTATTGTCTATAGTCAAATCAGGAGGAGACTTGACTGTGGGAGGGGCAAGTTCCCAATGGATTTTGTTGGCTTTAGGAATGGTATCATCCTTAAAGGCTTCTAAGTCGGAAGAGGCTATAGAAGTTTGGTCATCTTATTCTAATACTCCAATCTTGCTAGGATTGAGGAGTATCAGGTGCTATTTGAACTTTACTAGAAGAGGACGAAGCAGATTCAATCCTATCTAATTGTTCTCTAATGGCTTTAGCAAAATCTGATTTTGACTCTTGAACAAGCTTTTGACTAGTTTTCGAAACCTGGAAAGGTTTGAAAATAGGTTCCTTAAGCTTTTTGTCATAATCCGATTTTGATGGAATAGGAGAAGTGGATGAAACAGTGATGGTTGACTTTTGGAATTGGTTTTCTATCCTAGTCAACTGCTTTCCAATTGTATTTAAGTTAGTATTACAGAAATTATTCTGTTGGATAATACTACTTAAGTTCGAATCGGAATCATTTGGTTTTGGGATTTTGTATGGTGAGGCTCTAATTTGGACAGGAGGTTCGCCATGATCAATGGTTAGACTCCGAAGAGGTGGGTGTTCAGATTCTATGATTCTATCACTATCAGAAACTTTCCATTCCGGAATCTTCTTCCTAATAGTAATAGGGTTTGACTCTTTGAAATGATAGGTTATGTTGTTCTCAGAAGAATATATTTCGAACCAATCAAAAAACAATATATGAACTTTATGAAAATTCACAAATTCATAATAAGTTTGTTGGATTTCTTTTCTTTGATTTAAAAATTGTTTGAAAAACCAAATTCTTTTTTCTTTGTTTAAATCAGAATAAAAATCATTATGCAGAAATGTTTTATCTAATTCAAATTCTCTTTCTATGACATTAATGACATTTTCAGTGACGGCCGAAAATGTAGGAGATGTTGGAGGAGAAGGTTCCTTCTCTTCTGACTTTGTATATGTTGACTACTAGTATAAACAGGGTGTGGAACATTTGTAGTATAGTCAACAGAATGTATAGAAGAACTGGGTATATCTGAGGTGGAAAACCTCGGTTGACTCTTTGTAGATTGGTATGGAAGATTTATGACAGAGGGGATTTTTGTAAATTTCCTCTCTAAAGTAGGGTTACTTGAGCACGACTCTTTATCAGAAAATCTGGATGACATAGACCTTCTGAATGATAGTTTAACTTTACCATCGGAATACTGAGTCACATTTTGTAACTCTGTATTTGGCTCAAGTTGTTTTGGGATCGTTGGGGGAGCAGCTCCCTCAAGGATCCATTCCTCTGGAAGATTGATATCTTTCCATTGGATAGGTTTTGGAATGACAGTGTTTGCCCTAGACAAATCAGTCTGCAAGAGAAGTGTTTCATCTCTTTTTGACTGGAATCGGTGTTGTGTACTAAATGCAGAAACCATAGCCTTGTAAGAAATTTTAAAAATTAAGGCTACTGGAATTGACCCTTTAATCATTTTGTAATTATGGGTTTTGATTTGTAAAATCATGCTTTTTAAAACATTTTTGTCTTTAAGAGAAATTGTTATATTTGGATAACAATCAAAAGAAATTGGACCTTTACACAGACTGGATTCAATGCTACTTAGCAATGAATCATCAAAAGAGATGAATCGCCCATCTCTTAAAACGGCCAGAATGGAAGTATCAAGGCCTTCTTTTGTTAAAGGCTTTATACCTACTTGGATAAGACCAATATGAATGTATTTGAAATTCTTTTCGATTAATTTCTTTAAAGACTTTTCTAAAAACAAATGAATTGTTTCAAAAGGCTCTGAAAGAGTTATGTCACGTTCTTCAGTCTTTATAATATAATCATTTTTTAAAACGTCAAGCATTTTTGTTTTGTAAATTTTCTCTTTTGAAATCTTTGGAAGTTCCCAACAATCAATTGCTTTATCAAAGTTCTCAATAACGAATTCTTCTGAACTCACAACATGCTTTGAATCACTAGTCTTCCCGGAAGAAGAGCTAGAAAAGGATGATGTCCTATGGAGGAGAGAATCCTGGATAAACTTATGGTTCACTAAGGTTTGGTTTAGAATGGGCTCAGGGATGGATTTACAAAACAGCCCTCAGCGGATTGCTTAGCCTAAAACGGGACTTACAACCAGTAAAAATTCAACACAAAAAACAAACGTCAAGAAACACAAGACTTTAAACACAAAAACTCTGAACAATAAACACTTTTTTTCCCCTACTTGGCGTCTGATACCAAAAGGAAATAGACCGAAAACAGGGTGTGTTTCCAAAATGAAGTCTTTAGTGATTATTTAATAAAACAAATTTGTATCGTGGTTGAATTGATTTTAATAACTAACTTTAAACCAAAAGTAATATTAAGATTTGATTTGAAATATGTTCTCTGAGAACAACTAACCGTTATCCTTGCAAAAGTCAACCCTATGACGTATTAGGAAAAAAATTTCGGAATGGAAAGGTTTCTGATAGTGATAGAATCATAGAATCTGAACACCCACCTCTTCGGAGTCTAACCATTGATCATGGGCGACCTCCTGTCCAAATTAGAGCCTCACCATACAAAATCCCAAAACCAAATGATTCCGATTCGAACTTAAGTAGTATTATCCAACAGAATAATTTCTGTAATACTAACTTAAATACAATTGGAAAGCAGTTGACTAGGATAGAAAACCAATTCCAAAAGTCAACCATCACTGTTTCATCCACTTCTCCTATTCCACCAAAATCGGATTATGACAAAAAGCTTAAGGAACCTATTTTCAAACCTTTCCAGGTTTCGAAAACTAGTCAAAAGCTTGTTCAAGAGTCAAAATCAGATTTTGCTAAAGCCATTCGAGAACAATTAGATAGGATTGAATCTGCTTCGTCCTCTTCTAGTAAAGTTCAAATAGCACCTGATACTCCCCAATCCAGCAAGATTGGAGTATTAGAACAAGATGACCAAACTTCTATAGCCTCTTCCGACTTAGAAGCCTTTAAGGATGATACCATTCCTAAAGCCAACAAAATCCATTGGGAACTTGCCCCTCCCACAATCAAGTCTCCTCCTGATTTGACTATAGACAATAGGCCCAGTGCATTAAATCAATCTCGATATAATGCATCCTCTGTCTATGAATGGAATATTGATGGCATGTCCGAATACAACATCTTAGGCGTTTTGCAACAAATGACCATGGCAGCTAATGCCTATAAAACTCAATCTGGAACCTCTGACATGGCTATTGCAGAGATTCTCATTACCGGTTTTACTGGTCAACTTAAAGGATTGTGGGATCATCTTCTCACTAGGCAGCAACAAATGGATATTCTTAATGCCATCCAAATTGATGAAAATAGGATCCCTATTCTCGATCAATTTAATAATCCTATTCAGGATACTGTTGCTACCTTAATCCTTACCATTTCCCTCCATTTTATAGGTGACCCTTCTCACCTCAGAGACAAAAATGCTGAGTTACTACATAATTTGAGATGTAGGAAACTTAGTGAATTCCAAGAGTACAAAACCACCTTCTTCACCAAACTCTTTCTTAGAGATGATGCGAATCATACTACTTGGAAAGAAAAATTCTTAGCAGGTCTACCTACCCTCTTAGGTGAAAAGGTTAGAAATTCTATCAAAGCCCTTCATGAAAATCGAATTCCTTATTATGAGCTCACCTATGGTGAACTTGTCAGTTTCGTTAATAAGGAAGGTTTAAAGATTTGTCAAGATTTGAAGTTACAGAAACGACTAAAACAAGAGCTTAGGCAGTCTAAGCGAGAACTTGGTAGTTTCTGTAAACAATTCAATTATGATCCTTTTAAAGCTTCTACTTCCAGAGATTGTAATGGTAAGTGCTCTTCGAGACCTTACAAAAAACATTACAAGTCAAAAAGCCATAGGAAACCCTTTCTTGGACGTAGGGAAAATTTTTATAAGAAACCTTCGAGGCCTTATAAAAAGTCCAAATTCCCTAGAAAGAAAGATTTTAAAGCCACACCAAAAACTCCTTTCAATTTCAAAGAAGCCATTTGTCATCGATGTGGTATAAAAGGCCATACTGCAAAATATTGCAGAATGAACAGAAAGCTTCATGAACTTGGTCTTGATGACGACATCCTTTCCAAAATTGCCCCCCTTATGATTGAGTCTTCGAATTCTGAATCCTCTATGACAGGGGATAGTGATTCTTTACAAATTGATGAGTTAATTGATTCGGATACCTCTGTATCTAACAGTAGTGATTCTGAATCAGAGTCTTATTTAAAGAAAATTAATGTTTTGACTAAAGACCAAGAGACTTTTCTTGAACTTGTAAAGCATATTTCTGATCCGAATCTCAAAAGAATATCTTGAAAAGCTTTTAAAAACAATGGATTTTAATAAAAGCTGAGACTTCCAAAGTCCCTATTGTAAAAAAGAATTCTTATGACCTTACTGAGATTTTAGATAAAAAGAAGACCAAAAAATCAGTTCCTAATATCCAAGATCTCCAAAAAGAGATTAAGGATATTAAGTCCGAAATTAAAGATTTGAAAGAAAAACAAAAAAGTGATTCTGAAACCATCCAACTTCTTTTACAAAAACATTTACAGGATGATTCAGATAACGAGTCTACTCATAGTGAAAATCATATTGAGCAAAATGTTGATAATATTGAGTCTGTCCCACATGATTTCCTCTTTGTTTTAAAGCAAGTTACCACTCGAAAATATTTGATTAAAGCCACCTTAATTTTTTCAAATGATTTTGCAATTGATGCCATTGCCCTTTTTGATACTGGTGCAGATTTAAATTGCATAAGACAAGACATTGTTCCAAAACGATTTCATGAAAAGACAAAAGAAAGGCTTTCTGCCGCCAACAATTCAAAATTAAAAGTTGATTCTAAAGTTGAAGCCTCTATTCATAACAATGGTTTCGAATTTAAAACTTCTTTTATTCTTACAAATGATATTCATCATGCCGTAATTTTAGGAACTCCTTTTATAAATCTTATAACTCCGTATACTGTTAATTATGACAGTATATCTTTCAAAGTAAAAAATAAAAAGATTATTTTCCCTTTTATCGAAAAACCAAAGACAAGAAATTTGAATATTGTTAAAGCTTGTTCTATTTACCAAAACCGAATTAATAATCTCATTAATTCAAAACAAAATGATTTAACCTTTCTACAAAAGATTTGAGTTTACAAAGAATCGAAAATGATTTACAAAGAGATTTCATTAAAAGAAAAATTTCTGATTTCAAAACCCTAATTGAAAAAGAAATTTGTGCTGATCTACCTTCTGCTTTTTGGAATAGAAAACAACATATGGTAGATTTACCTTACGAAAATTCTTTTGATGAAAAACAGATACCCACTAAAGCTCGACCTATTCAAATGAATATGGATTTAGAACGACATTGTAAAGAAGAAATTAATGATCTTGTAAAAAAGGACTTATTGTAAAATCAAGGTCACCTTGGTCATGTGCCGCTTTTTATGTTAATAAAAATTCCGAAATTGAGAGAGGCACACCAAGACTTGTTATAAATTATAAACCTTTAAATAAAGCTTTAAAATGGATTAGGTACCCGATACCTAATAAAAAGGATTTGCTTCAAAAATTGCATTCTGCTTTCATATTTTCAAAATTTGACATGAAATCAGGATTTTGGCAAATTCAAATTCATCCAAAAGACCGTTATAAAACCGCTTTTACTGTTCCATTTGGACAGTATGAGTGGACTGTTATGCCGTTTGGTTTGAAAAATGCACCATCAGAATTTCAAAGAATTATGAATGACATTTATAATCCTTATTCTGATTTTTGTATCGTTTATATTGATGACGTGTTGATTTTTTCAAATTCAATTGATCAACATTTCAAACATTTAAAGACCTTTTATTTTGCCACCAGAAAGGCTGGATTGGCAATTTCAAATTCCAAAGTCTCTTTATTTCAAACAAAAATCCGGTTCCTAGGTCATCATATTTCAAAAGGAACCATTACTCCAATTGAGCGATCACTCGCTTTTGCTGATAAATTTCCTGACAAAATTTTGGATAAAACCCAACTACAAAGATTTTTAGGCAGTTTAAATTATGTTCTTGACTTCTGTCCAAATATTAGTAGGTTATCTAAACCATTGCATGATAGACTAAAAAAGAAACCTGCTGCATGGACTGATGAGCATACAAAGACTGTTAAATTAATAAAGAATTCTGTTAAATGCATTCCATGTTTATATCTTGCAAATCCTGCATTACCTAAGATAGTTGAAACTGATGCATCTGATTTAGGTTATGGAGGTATTTTAAAGCAAAAACAAAATGATAAAGAACAAATTATTCAATATGTTTCTGCACATTGGAATGATTGCCAAAAGAACTATTCTACCATTAAAAAAGAAATTCTTTCCATTGTTTTGTGTATATCAAAATTCCAAAGTGATTTATTAAATCAAAAATTTTTACTTAGAATAGATTGCAAAGCTGCAAAACATGTTTTGGAAAAGGATGTTCAAAATATTGCATCAAAACAGATTTTTGCACGATGGCAAGCTATCTTAAGTGTTTTTGATTTTGATATTGAATTTATTAAAGGCGATAAAAATTCTGTTCCTGATTTTCTAACACGTGAATTTCTTCAAAACAGATAATGCCGCCAAAGCGACGGGACAAAGGAAAAGGCATAGCCAAAGACACTGATTCCCAAAAGCCCTCTAAAGAATCCCAATCAACTCCTTCTAAAGAAAAATTACTATCCTCCGCCATGCCAATCAAATCTTGGATTGAAATGGTCGAAGATGAAGAACAAAAAGCCCTTTCAAAATCCATCTCCTCTGACCAACAAGTCAAAGAATGGATGGAATCCATTACAAAGTCCCCTGAGCTTATGCTTGCCTTACAAGGCATTTCAAAATCCAAAGCCCTTTCTCAAATCTCTGAGGAAGAAAAACCCATTTCTAAAGAAATTACAAAACTACCTTCCCAAAGCCAAAATGTTGTCATTTCTGGTGAAAGCTCATCTTCTCAGATTGTTCTTTCCCAGCCAACACCTTCAAAGAAAACTTCCGATTGGTTTGATAAATCTCATTTTCAAAATGTTTTAACTATGGAACATGGGTTTTACCATTCTGATCCTTTTCAAGCAATTTCAAAGTTTTTCCCTCAAAACTGGTTTTTCAAACCATGGGATTTAACGAAACCCCAGTCTTACTATCAAAGCATTTTGGAAGCCACTGAGTCTGTAAAATTTAAACACTTCTTTCTCAGTGAAACCCATTCTGAGCCGGCCTACTCTACGGCCACAATTTTAAAAGTTTTAAGTCCAAACCAGTGGGGTGACCAACTCCATAAATACAAATCTTTCCCTCCAAATTTTCAAATGCGATTACCACACTGTTTGGTGTATACCTATTGGGATTACCAACAGGCTTGGTTTAATACATTTTTATACAAAATCCTAAAAAGTCCCATTCATGGTTATTTTTCTTTAATTCTAAAATAACCGTCCAAAGCCTTCCAAACTGGTTCCAACAATGGTGGAATTATTTTGGTTCCACACCACAAATATTAACTCCCAATGCCACCCATTGTTTAAACCTTTTTAAAGCCCATTATACCCCATCTGACTCAGAGAAAAGATTTTCTCCATTTCTCTATTTTTGTACAAATTTCTTCCTCCCATGGGTATGGATGTGGAATTTCCGGTATCATACCCAAGAAAAACAACTGCTTATCCAAAGAACCTTCAAAGTCAAATGGTGGTCAAAATTTGATGAACAAACCAAGCTCACCGAAACCCTTGTCCAAAATTGGCTTGGTTCCAAAGGTTTTCTACCACCAACCATTAAAGAATCAAAAGCCCAACAAACTTTCCTTACCCAAAAATCAAAAGGCCAATCTCTCTTGGCCAGTGCCAAAACTGAAGCAGAATACTTCAAAGTCATGCAACAGCTTCTCGCTACACGATCCGAGACGTCAGTTGCAAGTTCCTCCTCCAGCACCTCGGCAGATGAAGAACCCTTTATCTCTCTGGGTGATGAGAATGAAGATGACTGCTTCGGCATTTTCTCTCCAATAAAGCATTAAAGCTATTTTACGGTAGAATCTTAGTTTTACCTATTTCCATGTATGTACAGTTTTGTACTAAAAAAAAAAAAAAAAAAAAAAGAAAAACATTTAATTTTTTCGGGTGGTCCACTGGACACAAGTGAGAGCGCACATGTCTCTTCACCCGTTTTCTGTATTTTATACTTTGTAATTTGTATCTTCCTGTACAAAGCCTACTATTCAAACATACGATCCAAAGATTACTGTGCACTTGAAGCTCCGCTACAGTGAACAGCGCCAAAGACTACTGTGCACTTATCCCGCTACAGTATGTTTGTATAAAAGCCGGGAGGAAGACTTAGACTCCTCAGGTTTTTCATTTTTCACAATTCAGAGTCTCTCTCTCTTCTTCTTCTTCTTCTCCTCCTTCTCTCTAAATTTCTCTCTCTCTCCCCTCGGGAATAGGAAATCTGGAATCAAAAGACATCTTGTCTTGCGATTAATTTTCCCATTATTTCCCTTTCTTAAAGAAGAACACGAACAATGTAAGTGTTCGATCCGATTTCAATTCCAAAGCTTTGTAATTTATTTAAAGCAATTTACATTTACGCAATTTACATTCAAAAGCATGCACGTTTAAATTTCTGCAATTTAAATTTCCGCAATTTAATTTCAGTTATTTAAATTTAAAGCAATTTAATTTATGTCTGCACGTTATTTTCGCATGCATTGGAGCCTGATTTCTATCAGATCTCCCATATAACCTGTACGTTCCTCTAAGGCAAAGAGACCGAATCTCTGTCCTTAGTTGTATTTTCTCTCTCCCCCCTTCTTCAGAGCACCACTTCCGGGATCCGGATTTGGTACTGTGTATGTAAGCCCAGCCATAAAGAATCTTAACAAAATTCGGTAATGCACCTAAAATCTGACTAACCGCGTTCCAAAGCAAAATTCAATAAAGAATTAATAACTTAAAGCTGGACTAAAAATTATTTTGAGTATATCGGCTGGAATACCTAAGGGGTTGCGGGCTACTGGTCCAAAGGAAGTTTAAATAGCTTGGCGGGAACATATCTATTGCCAAGGACCTCGTCCCTTATACAACGCCACGTACTCAAGATATAATTAATTTGACAAAGCCGCTTAAAATTTGGTTACCGTACTACGCTTCTAATTAATCCAAAGCAATCATTTGCAATCCAAAGCATCGCAATCATTAGCACTCCAAAGCAAGCATATTTCAAATCAATCTTAATATTAATTTGGTAAAGTTAGTTATTAAAATCAACAACCACGTTACAATTTGTTTTATTTAATTTTTCAGTAAAGACTTCTTTTTGAAAACACACCCTGTTTTCGGTCACATTTCCTTCTGGTATATATATATATATATATATATAAGGTTCACTATAGGTTTGGTCAGAATGGCTACAGGTATGGAATTACAGCCCAGAAGGAAATAGGACCGAAAACAGGGTGTGTTTCCAAAATGAAGTCTTTATTGATTTATTTAATAAAACAAATTGTATCGTGGTTGATTGATTTTAATAACTAACTTTACCAAATTAATATTAAGATTGATTTGAAGTGTACTTGCTTTGGAGTTCTAATGATCGCGATGCTTTTTGGATTGCAAATGATTGCTATGCTTTGGATTGCAAATGATTGCGATGCTTTGGATTAATTAGAAGCGTAATACGGTAGCCAAATTTTAAGCGGCTTTGTCAGATTAATAATATTTAACCAGCTTTAAGTTATTAGTTTATTAATGAAATTTGCTTTGGAAACGGCGTTGGTCAAATTTTAGGTGCTTTACCAATTTTTAATTAAATTTATTTAGGGTAGGCTCACATACACAGTACCAAATCCGGATCCCGGAAGTGGTGCTCTGAAGAAGGAGGGAGAGAGAAGATACAACTAAGGACAGAGATCCGGTCTCTTTGCCTTAGAGGAACGTACAGGTTTTATGGGAGATCTGATAGAAATCAGTCTCCAATGCATGCGGAAAGTAAACGTGAAGACATAAAATTAAATTGCTTTAAATTTAAATAACTGAAATTAAATTGCGGAAATTTAAATTGCAGAAATATAAACGTGCATGCTTTAAATATAAATTACGTAAATGTAAATTGCTTTGAATTTAAATTACAATGCTTTAGAATTGAAATTGGATTGAACACTTACATTGTTCGTGTTCTGCTTTAAGAAAGGGAAATTATGGGAAAATTAATCGCAAGACAAAATGTCTTTTGATTTCAGATTTCCTATTCCCGGGGGGAGAGAGAGAGTTTTCTAGAGAGAAGGAGGAGAAGAAGAAGAAGAAGAAGAGAGAGAAGCTCTGAATGCGAAAATGAAAAACCTGAGGAGTCTAAGTCTTCCTCCCGGCTTTTATACAAATGAACTGTAGCGGGACTTTAAGTGCACAGTAGTCTTTTGGCACTGTTCACTGTAGCGGAGCTTCAAGTGCACAGTAATCTTTGGATCGTATCTTTGAATAGTAGGCTTTGTGTAGGAAGATACAAAATACAAAGTATAAAATACATACAAAATACAAAGTAGAAAACGGGTGAAGAGACATGTGCGCTCTCACTTGTGTCCAATGGACCACCCGAAAATAGAATGTTTTTCTCTTTTTTTTTTTTTTTTTTTTTTTTTTTTTTTTAAGTACAAAAATGTACATACATAGAGGTAGGTAAAATCAAGATTCTATCGTAAAATGGCTTTAATGCTTGATTGGAGAAAAAATGCCGAAGCAGTCGTCTTCATTTTCATCACCGAGGGAAATGAATGGTTCTTCATCTGCCGAGGTGCTTGAGCTGGAACTGGCAACTGACGTCTCGGATCTTGTGGCGAGAAGTTGTTGCATGACTTTGAAATATTCCTCTTCTGTTTTAGCACTGGCTAGAAGGGATTGGGCTTTGGATTTTTGGCTAAGGAAAGTCTGTTGGGCTTTAGTGTCTTTGATGGTCGGAGGTAGGAAACCTTTGGAAGCAAGCCAGTTTTGGACAAGGGTTTCAGTAAGTTTGGCTTGTTCATCAAATTTCGACCACCATTTGATTTTAAAGGTTCTTTGGATAAGTAGTTGTTTGTCTTGGGTATGATATCGGAAATTCCACATCCATACCCATGGGAGGAAGAAATTTGTACAGAAACAGAAAAATGGAGAAAATCTTTTTTCTGAATCGGATGGAGTATAATGGTTTTAAAAAGGTTGAAACAATGGGTGGCATTGGGGGTGAGGATTTGTGGTGTCGAACCAAAATAAGTCCACCATTGTTGGAACCAATTTGGAAGGCTTTGCACTGTTATCTTTGAATTAAAGAAAAATAACCAAGAATGAGATTTTTTAGGGTTTTGTATAAAAAATGTATTATACCAAGCCTGTTGGTAATCCCAATAGGTATATACCAAACAGTGTGGTAAACGCATTTGAAAATTTGGAGGGAAAGCTTTGTATTTATGGAGTTGGTCACCCCACTGATTGGGACTTAAAACTTTCAAAATTGTGGCCGTGGAGTAGGCCGGCTCAGAATGTGTTTCACTGAGAAAGAAATGTTTAAATTTTACGGACTCAGTGGCTTCAAGGATGGCTTGATAATAAGATTGGGGTTTTGTTAAATCCCATGGTTTGAAAAACCAGCTTTGTGGAAAAAACTTTGAAATTGCTTGAAATGGATCAGAATGGTAAAACCCATGTTCCATAGTTAAAACATTTTGAAAATGGGATTTATCAAACCAATCGGAAGTTTTCTTTGAAGGTGTTGGTTGGGAAAGAACAATCTGAGAAGATGAGCTTTCACCAGAAATAACAACATTTTGGCTTTGAGAGGATAGTTTTGTAATTTCTTTAGAAGTGGGTTTTTCTTCCTCAGGGATTTGAGAAAGGGCTTTAGATTTTGAGATGCCTTGTAAGGCAAGCATTAGTTCAGGGGACTTTGTAATGGATTCCATCCATTCTTTGACTTGTTGGTCAGAGGAGATGGATTTTGAAAGGGCTTTTTGTTCTTCTTCCTCGACCATTTCGATCCAGGATTTAATTGGTATGGCAGAAGATAAAAGTTTGTCTTTAGAAGGAGTTGATGGGGGTTCTTTAGAGGGCTTTTGGGAATCAGTGTCTTTGGCTATGCCTTTTCCTTTATCTCGTCGCTTTGCCGGCATTATCTGTTTTGAAGAAATTCACGTGTTAGAAAATCAGGAACAGAATTTGTATCGCCTTTAATAAACTCAATATCAAAATCAAAAACACTCAAGATAGCTTGCCATCGTGCAAAAATTTGTTTTGATGCAATATTTTGAACATCTTTTTCCAAAACATGTTTTGCAGCTTTGCAATCTATTCTAAGTAAAAATTTTTGATTTAATAAATCACTTTGGAATTTTGATATGCATAAAACAATTGAAAGAATTTCTTTTTTAATAGTGGAATAATTCTTTTGACAATCATTCCAATGTGCAGAAACATATTGGATAATTTGTTCTTTATCATTTTCTTTTTGCTTTAAAATACCTCCATAACCTATATCAGATGCATCCGTTTCAACTACCTTAGGCAATGCAGGATTTGCAAGATATAAACAAGGAATACATTTTACAGAATTTTTTATTAATCTAACAGTCTTTGTATGCTCATCAGTCCATGCAGCAGGTTTCTTTTTTAGTCTATCATGCAAGGGCTTAGATAACCTACTAATATTTGGACAGAAGTCAAGAACATAATTTAAACTGCCTAGGAATCTTTGTAATTGGGTTTTATCCAAAATTTTGTCAGGAAATTTATCAGCAAAAGCGAGTGATCGCTCAATTGGAGTAATGGTTCCTTTTGAAATATGATGACCTAGGAACCGGATTTTTGTTTGAAATAAAGAGACTTTGGAATTTGAAATTGCCAATCCAGCCTTTCTGGTGGCAAAATAAAAGGTCTTTAAATGTTTAAAATGTTGATCAATTGATTTTGAAAAAATCAACACGTCATCAATATAAACGATACAAAAATCGGAATAAGGATTGTAAATGTCATTCATAATTCTTTGAAATTCAGATGGTGCATTTTTCAAACCAAATGGCATAACAGTCCACTCATACTGTCCAAATGGAACAGTAAAAGCGGTTTTATAACGGTCTTTTGGATGAATTTGAATTTGCCAAAATCCTGATTTCATGTCAAATTTTGAAAATATGAAAGCAGAATGCAATTTTTGAAGCAAATCCTTTTTATTAGGTATTGGGTACCTAATCCATTTTAAAGCTTTATTTAAAGGTTTGTAATTTATAACAAGTCTTGGTGTGCCTCTCTCAATTTCGGAATTTTTATTAACATAAAAAGCGGCACATGACCAAGGTGACCTAGATTTTACAATAAGTACCTTTATTAACAAGATCATTAATTTCATCTTTACAATGTTTCTCTAAATCCATATTCATTTGAATCGGTCGAGCTTTAGTGGGTATTTGTTTTTCATCAAAAGAATTTTCATAAGGTAAATCTACCATGTGCTGTTTTCTAGTCCAAAAAGCAGAGGGTAAATCAGCACAAATTTCTTTTTCAATTAGAGTTTTGAAATCAGAAATTTTTCTTTTAATGAAATCTCTTTGTAAATCATTTTCAATTCTTTGTAAGCTCAAATCCTTTTGTAGAAAAATTAAATCGTTTTGTTTCGAATTAATAAGATTATTAATTCGGTGTTGGTAAACAGAACAGGCTTTGACAATGTTTAAATTTCGTGTCTTTGGTTTTTCAATAAAAGGAAAAACGATTTTTTTACTTTTTACTTTGAAAGATATACTGTCATAATTAACAGTATACGGAGTTATAAGATTTATAAAAGGAGTTCCTAAAATTACGGCATGATGAATATCATTAGTAAGAATAAAAGAAGTTTTAAATTCAAAACCGTTGTTATGAATAGAGGCTTCAACTTTAGAATCAACTTTTAATTTTGAATTGTTGGCGGCAGAAAGCCTTTCTTTTGTTTTTTCATGAAATCGTTTTGGAACAATGTCTTGTCTTATGCAATTTAAATCTGCACCAGTATCGAAAAGGGCAATGGCATCAATTGCAAAATCATTTGAAAAAATTAAGGTGGCTTTAATCAAATATTTTCGAGTAGTAACTTGCTTTAAAACAAAAAGGAAATCATGTGGGACAGACTCAATATTATCAACATTTTGCTCAATTTGATTTTCACTATGAGTAGACTCATTATCTGAATCATCCTGTAAATGTTTTTGCAAAAGAAGTTGGATGGTTTCAGAATCACTTTTTTGTTTTTCTTTCAAATCTTTAATTTCGGACTTAATATCCTTAATTTCTTTTTGGAGATCTTGGATATTAGGAATCGATTTTTTGGTTTTCTTTTTATCTAAAATCTCAGTAAGATCATAAGAATTTTTCTTTACAATTGGGACTTTAGAAGTTTCAGCTTTGTTGAAATCCATGGTTTTCAAAAGCTTTTCAAGATATTCCTTTTGAAGATTCGGATCAGAAATATGCTTTACAAGTTCAAGAAAAGTTTCTTGGTCTTTAGTCAAAACATTAATTTTCTTTAAATAAGACTCTGATTCAGAATCGCTACTGTTAGATACAGAAGTATCTGAATCAATTAACTCATCAATTTGTAAAGAATCACTATCCCCTGTCATAGAGGATTCAGAATTCGAAGACTCAATCATAAGGGGGGCAATTTTGGAAAGGATGTCGTCATCAAGACCAAGTTCATGAAGCTTTCTGTTCATTCTGCAATATTTTGCAGTATGGCCTTTTATACCACATCGATGACAAATGGCTTCTTTGAAATTGAAAGGAGTTTTTGGTGTGGCTCTAGAATCTTTCTTTCCAGGGAATTTGGACTTTTTATAAGGCCTAAAAGGTTTCTTATAAAAATTTTCCCTACGGCCAAGAAAGGGTTTCTATGGCTTTTTGACTTGTAATGTTTTTTGTAAGTTCTCGAAGAGCACTTACCATTACAATCTTTGGAAGTAGAAGCTTTGAAAGGATCATAATTGAACTGTTTACAGAAACTACCAAGTTCGCGCTTAGACTGCCTAAGCTCTTGTTTTAGTCGCTTCTGTAATTTCAAATCTTGACAAATCTTTAAACCTTCCTTATTGACGAAGCTGACAAGTTCACCATAGGTGAGCTCATCATAAGGAATTCGATTGTCATGAAGGGCTTTGATGGAATTTCTAACCTTTTCACCTAGTAGGGTAGGTAGACCTGCTAAGAACTTTTCTTTCCAAGTGGTATGATTCGCATCATCTCTTAGAAAGAGTCTGGTGAAGAAGGAGGTTTTGTACTCTTGGAAATCACTAAGTTTCCTACATCTCAGGTTATGTAGTAACTCAGCATTTTTGTCTCTAAGGTGAGAAGGGTCACCTATAAAATGGAGGGAAATGGTAAGGATTAAGGTGGCAACGGCATCCTGAATAGGATTATTAAATTGATCGAGAATAGGAGTCCTATTTTCATCAATTTGAATGGCATTAAGAATGTCCATTTGTTGCTGCCTAGTGAGAAGATGATCCCACCAACCTTTAAGTTGACCAGTAAACCCGGCAATGAGAATCTCTGCAATAGCCATGTCAGAGGTTCCAGATTGGGTTTTATAGGCATTGGCTGCCATGGTCATTTGTTGTAAGACGCCTAAAATGTTATATTCGGACATGCCATCAATATTCCATTCATAGACAGAGGATGCATTATACCGAGATTGGTTTAATGCACTGGGCCTATTGTCTATAGTCAAATCAGGAGGAGACTTGACTGTGGGAGGGGCAAGTTCCCAATGGATTTTGTTGGCTTTAGGAATGGTATCATCCTTAAAGGCTTCTAAGTCAGAAGAGGCTATGGAAGTTAGGTCATCTTGTTCTAATACCCCAATCTTGCTGGACTGAGGAGTATCCATTCTGCTGGACTGAGGAGTATCTGGTGCAATTTGAACTTTATTAGAAGAGGACGAAGCAGATTCAATCCTATCTAATTGTTCTCTAATGGCTTTAGCAAAATCTGATTTTGACTCTTGAACAAGCTTTTGGCTAGTTTTCGAAACCTGGAAAGGTTTGAAAATAGGTTCCTTAAGCTTTTTGTCATAATCCGATTTTGATGGAATAGGAGAAGTGGATGAAACAGTAATGGTTGACTTTTGGAATTGGTTTTCTATCCTAGTCAACTGCTTTCCAATTGTATTTAAGTTAGTATTACAGAAATTATTCTGTTGGATAATACTACTTAAATTCGAATCGGAATCATTTGGTTTTGGGATTTTGTAAGGTGAGGCTCTAATTTGGACAGGAGGTTCGCCATGATCAATGGTTAGACTCCGAAGAGGTGGGTGTTCAGATTCGATGATTCTATCACTATCAGAAACTTTCCATTCCGGAATCTTCTTCCTAATAGTAATAGGGCTTGACTCTTTGAAAGGATAGGTTATGTTGTTCTCAGAAGAATATATTTCGAACCAATCAAAAAACAATATATGAACTTTATGAAAATTCACAAATTCATAATAAATTTGTTGGATTTCTTTTCTTTGATTTAAAAATTGTTTAAAAAACCAAATTCTTTTTTCTTTATTTGAATCAGAATAAAAATCATTATGCAGAAATGTTTTATCTAATTCAAACTCTTTTTCTATGACATTGATAACATTTTCAGTGACTGCCGAAAATGTAGGAGATGTTGGAGGAGAAGGTTCCTTCTCTTCCTGACTCTGTACATGTTGACTACTAGTATAGATAGGGTGTGGAACATTTGTAGCATAGTCAACGGAATGTATAGAAGAAGTGGGTATATCTGAGGTGGAAAACCTCGGTTGACTCTTTGTAGATTGGTATGGGAGATTTATGACAGAGGGGATTTTTGTAAATTTCCTCTCTAATGTAGGGATACTTGAGCATGACTCTTTATCAGAAAATCTGGATGACATAGACCTTCTGAATGATAGTTTAACTTTACCATCTGAATACTGAGTCACATTTTGCAACTCTGTATTTGGCTCAAGTTGTTTTGGGATCGTTGGGGGAGCAGCTCCCTCTAAGATCCATTCATCTGGAAGATTGATATCTTTCCATTGGATTGGCTTTGGAATGACAGTGTTTGCCCTAGACAGGTCAGTCTGCAAGAGAAGTGTTTCATCTCTTTTTGACTGGAATCGGTGTTGTGTACTAAATGCAGAGACCATAGCCTTGTATGAAATTTTAAAAATTAAGGCTACTGGAATTGACCCTTTAATCATTTTGTAATTATGGGTTTTGACTTGTAAAATCATGCTTTTTAAAACATTTTTGTCTTTAAGGGAAATCGTTATATTAGGATAACAATCAAAAGAAATTGGACCTTTACATAGACTAGATTCAATGCTACTTAGCAAAGAATCATCAAAAGAGATGAATCGCCCATCTCTTAAAACGGCCAAAATGGAAGTATCAAGGCCTTCTTTCGTTAAAGGCTTTATTCCTACTTGGATGAGACCAATATGAATGTATTTGAAATTCTTTTCAATTAATTTCTTTAAAGACTTTTCTGAAAACAAATGAATTGTTTCAAAAGGCTCTGAAAGAGTTATATCACGTTCTTCTGTTTTTATAATATAATCATTCTTTAAAACGTCAAGCATTTTTGTTTGTAAATCTTTTCTTTTGAAATCTTTGGAAGTTCCCAACAATCAATTGCTTTATCAAAGTTCTCAATAATGAATTCTTCTGAACTCACAACATGCTTTGAATCACTAGTCTTCCCGGAAGAAGAGCTAGAAAAGGATGATGTCCTATGGAGGAGAGAATCCATGGATAGAATCTTATGGTTCACTATAGGTTTGGTCAGAATGGCTACAGGTATGGAATTACAGCCCTCAGCGGATTCCTTATCCTAAAACGGGACTTACAACCAGTAAAAATTCACCACAAAAAACAAACGTCAAGAAAAACACAAGACTTTAAAACACAAAAACTCTGAACAATAAAACCACTTTACACAAACTAGCATCGAATCTAGTTTGTGTAAAGGTCCAATTTCATTTGTTGTTATCCAAATATAACAATTTCACTTAAAGACAAAAATTGTTTTAAAAAGCATGATTTTACAAATCAAAACCCATAATTACAAATGATTAAAGGGTCAATTCCAGTAGCCTTAATTTTAAAATATCATATAAGGCTATGGTTTCTGCATTTAGTACACAACACCGATTCCAGTCAAAAAGAGATGAAACACTTCTCTTGCAGACTGATTTGTCTAAAGCAAACACTGTTATTCCAAAGCCAATCCAATGGAAAGATATCAATCTTCCAGAGGAATGGATCCTAGAGGGAGCTGCTCCCCCAACGATCCCAAAACAACTTGAGCCAAATACAGAGTTGCAAAATGTGACTCAATATTCCGATGGTAAAGTCAAACTATCATTCAGAAGGTCTATGTCATCTAGATTTTCTGATAAAGAGTCGTGCTCAAGTATCCCTACATTAGAGAGGAAATTTACAAAAATACCCTCTGTCATAAATCTCCCATACCAATCTACAAAGAGTCAACCGAGGTTTTCCACCTCAGACATACCCAGTTCTTCCATACATTCCGTTGACTATGCTACAAATGTCCACACCCTATCTATACTAGTAGTCAACATGTACAGAGTCAGGAAGAGAAGGAACCTTCTCCTCCAACATCTCCTACATTTTCGGCAGTCACTGAAAATGTTATCAATGTCATAGAAAAAGAGTTTGAATTAGATAAAACATTTCTGCATAATGATTTTTATTCTGATTCAAATAAAGAAAAAAGAATTTGGTTTTTTAAACAATTTTTAAATCAAAGAAAAGAAATCCAACAAATTTATTATGAATTTGTGAATTTTCATAAAGTTCATATATTGTTTTTTGATTGGTTCGAAATATATTCTTCTGAGAACAACATAACCTATCCTTTCAAAGAGTCAAGCCCTATTACTATTAGGAAGAAGATTCCGGAATGGAAAGTTTCTGATAGTGATAGAATAATCGAATCTGAACACCCACCTCTTCGGAGTCTAACCATTGATCATGGCGAACCTCCTGTCCAAATTAGAGCCTCACCTTACAAAATCCCAAAACCAAATGATTCCGATTCGAATTTAAGTAGTATTATCCAACAGAATAATTTCTGTAATACTAACTTAATACAATTGGAAAGCAGTTGACTAGGATAGAAAAACCAATTCCAAAGTCACCATTACTGTTTCATCCACTTCTCCTATTCCATCAAAATCGATTATGACAAAAAGCTTAGAACCAATTTTAAACCTTTCCAGGTTTCGAAAACAGCCAAAAGCTTGTTCAAGAGTCAAAATCAGATTTGCTAAAGCCATTAGAGAACAATTAGATAGGATTGAATCTGCTTCGTCCTCTTCTAATAAGTTCAAATTGCACCAGATACTCCTCAGTCAGCAGAATGGATACCAGCAAGAAGATTGGGGGTATTAGAACAAGATGACCTAACTTCCATATCCTCTTCTGACTTAGAAAGCATTTTAGATGATACCATCCTAAGCCACAAAATCCATTGGGACTTGCCCCTCCC
>VKKW01000676.1:0-24556 GCA_018350135.1 Citrus trifoliata
ATCAATGTATTATTCAATATTTGGATAAAACATAAAAGTCTATACGTTGACATTTCCTTAACTATCCTTTGCCGCTTTCAACTGATCTTAATTTAAAAAAAAATTATTGTCATTTATTTTCGATTATAACAATATTTTATATGGTTTAGTACATGTCTAGTTTATTAAATGTCTAAAATCCAAGTAAATGTCTAAGAAAATGTAATATTCGATAGTCATTCTGATTACTAAGTTAGTAAGTGCTAATATTTTTTGTTTAAGTTTTTTTTTTACTCTGTTAATTTTAACCTTTAAAACATTAAAAATAAATGAACACTGAATGATCAAATGAGTTTAGTGGGAAGGTACAACTATTAGTGGTTTTTATTCACACATGACTTGTCCAATCAACTAATATACAAATTTATGCGCATATCTTAAAATAGGATAAAATTAGACCTGGTATCTAATCATAATATTGTTGGGAAAATATGCTCTTTAAAAGCATATGTGTTTATTTAATTGTAATAAAAATTTTCTGATTAATAAAAATAGATGAGGTATTTTATTCAAATATCTTAATTGCATTAATATTTGTATTAAAGTCCATTTAATCATATTATATGTATTTATGTGATCACCATGTGGATTCACAGAAGACATAAATACAAGTTATCTTATGATTAAATAAATTAAGTTCGCAGTTGATAAATAAAGTTGGGCACTTTATTTAGGTATAGACTGTAATAAATTCATTGAATGATTTGTCTTAATCATGTATGAATTTATTGATGTAGTACGACTACATTGAACAGGATCACATATGGGATTTAATTAACTTTGTAATAACTGTCAGACTTATTAAATCTCATAGGCGTTGATTTTACTGTAATCTTAATCTTGAGTTAATTATGATTTCATGATTGTAATTGTTATTTCATTTGAGTTACCAATGGGCACGACACATCCTTGTGGTCAAGATTACCCGGTATCTTGGTGGGAGCAATTATGAGTATTGGAGTTATGGATTAACAATATAGAATTTGTACAACACATCTCTTGATGGGTTTTCGGCACTTGATCATAGAATTCTCTGGCCAGAGTGTGTCAACATTTAGTATGTTGAAAATGATCATTAGAGAAACCAGTAAGGATCAAGGAATAAGATGTTATTAAATTGATTGGACAGTTGAGATATCAATTTAATTAACGATGTGATACAAAGGATTGTGCAGTAAAGAAATCAATGTGGCTTGGGTCGAATTATATTCGAGCATACAATTATGGAAGTCAGTTCCAATCTTTTAGTGGAGTAGATTTGGAATTAAATAATTGGGCTAGCTTAATTACATGCCTAATTTTGTAGCCACTATTGTATGTTCCCAAATGATCCCCGGGTTAGCTCATTTAATTGACTGCACCACTACTGGACTAATAAGTAAGATAACTAGCTTTGGTCAAAAGCCTAAATATATCATTTAGTGGGAGGCTCCATTTAATTAGCTTTTGTATAAGGGGCCTTATGTTATTTCAAGGTGGGTCCCCTATTGAAAAAGAAAATAAACGTGAGTTTTATTTTTTGATTATGAGGAGCCTAGGGTTTGACTAAAGTGAGATATATAAGGCTTATTTTCTCAAAAGGAAAAAGCAGGAAGCCACTTATACAGATCAGAGAAAAGATTTTTCTCTCCATTATTGAGAGAAAAATTTTCTCGTGCTAGTTGCTTTGGTAGTGATAAAGGCGCCCACACGTCAAGTGCAGATCGAACCTGAGTCATAACCTGGAAGATCATTGGTGACAGTTCGTGATCTAACAAGCGTGGTGGTGACGGATCGTGATCTAACAGGAGTGGTGGTGGCGGATCGTGATCTAAGAGCCTAAATCACTTCAGCGGAAAAAAGCCAACTCGAATTTTCAAGGTACGATTTCTAGAATACAAATTCTTATATATTATATGAGCGATCTTCAAAAGGTTTTATAAAAATTTAAAAACCTTATTTTTCCCAACAATTGTATCAGAGCCATCTCATATTAATATATAAGAATTCTTATGAAATTAATCTTGAAATTTATGTATTAGAGTGGCACAATTTATTCAGATATATATTATTTGTTTAATATATGAATAAAGCATGTTTTGGTTTGTCTTAATTCATGGTAGATTTCCGTTGTATTTTTTCTTTGGATCTGTAACAAGAGGGGTGGTTTTTTATCACCATGTTTCCTCTTGATTATTTTTTTACTGTTATAGAATTTTTGTAAGCCAAAATTGGCCTAGGAAATTTGTAAATTAATCTCGGATTTTCAAGATCGGAGCGACGGAGGCCGGAAATTTTGAGAGAGGCAACCAGCAGCGCGCGGCCAGCAGCACTTGCTGCCAGCAAGCGCGCTGCAAGCCAGCAGCCAGCGCGTGCTGCTCGCGCAGCCAGCAACGCACGCTGTGCGTGCAGCAGCTAGCGCATGCTCGCGTGCAACAGCCAGCACACGCAGCAGGCAGCGCGAGCAGGAGCTTTCCGTGCATCGCGAGGGAGGTGTTTGGCACGTTCTCCCGTGTGACGGCGGCAGCAAATCGGCGTCGGAGATGCGTGAACAGTCGCTGCCCCTTTGTGATGATGGCGGCTTGGGGAATGGCTGGGGGAAGATGAAAGAAGAAAAATATGATTTTAGGGTTTCATGGTTTTTATCATGGAGGTCACTATGGGTTTCATAAGTTTTCTTTCGGGCAGAAATGTTTTATATTTTTTGCGTTTTAAATCCAAAAATATTTTGGGCTTAAGAATCCTAGTTTTAGGCCCAATTAATATTTGGGCTTAATGATTTAAAATGCATAGATAAAATTGAACACATTAATTTATTTTTGGTCCAAAAGTTTTATTTTAATAAAAAAAAATTTTATTATTTTCTTTCAAAATTAAATTGGACCAATTATAAATTTAAAAGCCTAATTTTTCCTAGTCCATTAACAAAAGACAAGATTATGGAAGATGGACATTGACAAGAAGCCCAATGAAGATTAGGCTAGGGTTAAGTATTTTCATTATTAGGAAAGCCAATGAATTAAGATTATTTAATTGTTTTTCTATATGTTATGTTTTGGATGATAACATGCCATGATAACATGTCATATAGAATAGGTAGTGCCACTCTATGCATAATGATACATGTCATTCATTAAAAATGAATTTCATTATATTGTTTGAAATTTGCATATGCTTAAAAATATTTGATATCATCTAGATAATATTATAGAAAGCATGCAATTAACAATATGTATGTTTTAAAAAGGAAAAAACCAATTTTAAAATATTGAGTGGGAGAGGGAAAATTCAAGATAATTTTCCCATAGGCTCCATTGTTAGTTCAATAATAAAATTATATATATACCTCGACTTCATGATACGGTGATGCTCCCTTCGGAGGGTATATATATTAGATATTTTATTTGATGAACTTCTTCAAAGATAAAAAATTGAAATATTTTTCAATCGATTGTTCACCCCAACGGTGACTATTGATATGAAAAATACGTAAAATTGAAACAATGGTTTATACACTCAACTACAATTTGTTATTAACCTTCCAACGAAGCTCTGTTAACAAATTTAGGCCCAAAAAGATAACGATAATTATTTATCATGTTTTTACATGAAAGTAATAATCCAATGGGTAATTGGGTCTAGTAAGTATAGACATGACTTCCCACCGGATAGCTTGTCAAAGCGGAACTAGATTATCGTTACAATAAATTAAAATGTATTTATGGTTTTATGCATTTTGTCATTTATTGTGAATATTATTTCAAATTATTTATGCATGGATGTTTTATTTTTCAGAAAAATGTCTTCCCTGAGCCCACTTACTATTATTCTGAGTCAAAACAAACTCACTGGAGAGAACTATATAGATTGGAAAAGAAATCTATTCATTGTCCTGACTGCTGAAAATTATAAATATGTCTTAACCCAGCCATGCCCTCCAGTTCCAGCGGATGATGCTCATAGAAATCAGAGGAGGCTTTATGAGAAATGGCAAAAGGCCAATGAAATGGCAAAGTGCTACATTTTAGCCTCGATTCTAATATTCTGCAGACCAAACATCAGAACTTGGAGACTGCCACTGAAATAATGGATAGTCTCCAACAGATGTTCGGGCAGAGTACTCGCTCTGCGAGACAAGCAGCGCTGAAAGGAATTATGAACAGTAAAATGGGGAAGGGCACAAAAGTTCGTGATCATGTCCTTAAAATGATGGACTATTTGAATGAGGCTGAGATTCAGGGAGCACAAATCGATGATAACTCAAAGATTGACATGGTGCTAGAATCTCTGCCAGAAACATTCAAAGGAGTTTAAGGTCAATTATAACATGAACAAAAGAAACATGACCTTAACTGAATTGATGAACGAACTTCATTCTGCTGAAGAGATCTATCGTACTGAGAAATCTCTGGGAAGCATAAATATTACTGAAAAAGTTCATCTTCTGGGCCTAAGCCGAAAGGCAAAGGTAAGAAGAAAGCTGGGAAAAAGAGACCGTCTACCAAGCAAGATGGCAAGCCGAAAGGCAAATGCTTCAAGTGTGGACAGAAAGGTCACTGGAAAAAGGATTGCCCTAAGATTGTGAAATCAGGTATGGGAAATCTTTTTGTAATTGAGGCCTGTTTAGTTCAGAATCCTATTGACACTTGGGTGTTGGATTCAGGAGCAACTAATCATATTTGTAATTCACTTTATTGGTTTCAGGAAACCAGGAAATAAGTGAAGGAAGCGGTCAAGCTGCAGTTAGGGACAGGACAGTTCGTGTCAGCATTGAAGACTGGATCTGTTTTATTATCTTTTAATAATGAGACTTTAGTTTTGAATAATTGTCTTATGTTCCAGACATTAAGAGGAATTTAATTTCAGTAGCTTGTTTGTCAAAGCAAGGGTACACTGTAAATTTTGGATCCTCTGTTCTATTTTCGTAATAAGAGACTTATTTGTTCTGGTACATTGGAAGATAATTTATATCATTTAAGTCCAATGATCCATTCTATGCATGACACAGTGATCAATAATGATGAGCATACACATTTATCTAAGAAAAGAATATTTCTTCCAACCAATGTTACCTCTGGCATTTACGCTTGGTCATATAAACCAAAATAGGATACAGAGAATGATCAAAGATGGGCTCTTGGGTCCATTAGAAAATGAATCATTGCCACTCTGTGAATCCTGTTTAGAAGGGGAAAATGACCAAAAGGCCATTCTCGGCCAAGGTGTACGTGCAACAGTACCACTTGAATTGGTACATACAGATGTATGTGGACCAATCAATGTACAAGCTCGAGGAGGTTATGAGTATTTCATCACTTTACACCGATGATTACTCAAGATACGGTTATGTTTATCTGATGCGTCACAAGTCTGAAGCTCTTGAAAAATTTAAAGAGTATAGGGGATGAGACAGAAAAGCAATTAGATAAGAACATAAAGAAATTTCGATCTGATCGAGGTGGTGAATTTCTCTCAGGAGATTTCAAAGAGTATCTGGTTGAAAATGGATTATATCTCAGTTGACTGCCCCGGAACACCACAACAAAATGGGGTAGCTGAAAGAAGAATAGAACTCTTTTGGATATGGTGAGATCTATGCTTAGTTATTCGTCATTACCAATCTCTTTTTGGGGACTAGCACTGGAAACTGCAATTTACCTTTGAACTTAGTTCCATCTAAATCAGTGCCTAAAACCCCAATAGAATTATGGTCAGGTCGCAAACCAAGTTTACGACATGTCCGTATTGGGGATCACCAGCACATGTGCTGAAACCAAAGGCAGACAAAATGGATTCACGTTCTGAGGTTTGTATGTTTGTGGGTATCCCAAAGGAACAGGGGAGGTTTATTTTATAGTCCTCAAGATAGAAAAGTGATCGTGAGCACACATTTCACTTCCTTGAGGAAGACTATATGAATAACTTCAAACCTAAGAGTAAGGTAATACTTGAAGAACTGTCAGGTGATCAAGTTGATGCTCAGCTTTCAACGCCTGTTTCAGAACAGGAAGAAAAGCAACAACCAGATGATCAACACAGGATTAACCCTGAACAACCATCACTTTTAGAACCTCGTCGTAGTGGGAGGGTAACTAGGTTACCTGCGAGATACATGCTTTTGGGAGAAACTTATACGGCTATCTCAGATGAACATGTACAAGATCCCACTAGTTACAACGAAGCTCTAATAGATAGAGATGTTGAATTTTGGAAAACGGCCATGAATCAAGAAATGGAATCTATGTATTCCAATAAAGTCTGGGAACTTGTAGAGGCACCAAATGGGGTAAAACCCATAGGGTGCAAGTGGATCTACAAGAGAAAAAGAGGAGTAGACGGAAGGGTGGAAACATTTAAAGCAAGATTAGTAGCCAAAGGGTTTACTCAGAAAGAGGGAAATCGATTACGAGGAAACTTTTTCTCCGGTTGCTATGCTTAAATCCATCAGGATTCTGCTCTCCATTGCTGCCAGTGCTAGATTATGAAATTTGGCAAATGATGTCAAGACTGCCTTTCTTAACGGGCATCTTGAAGAAAACATCTATATGCAGCAACCAGATGGATTTATACAAAAAGGCCAAAAACACATGGTATGTAAGTTGCAAAGATCCATTTATGGATTGAAGCAAGCATCCCGGTCATGGAACATCAGATTCGATCAAGCGATTAAATCGTTTGGATTCATTCAGAACATTGATGAACCATGCGTGTACAAGAAAATTCAAGAAAAATCTGTAGCCTTCCTAATTCTTTATGTAGACGATATTCTCCTAATTGGAAACGATATAGGAGTATTGACTACAATAAAAGAGTTGGTTAGCAAAACAATTTGATATGAAAGACCTAGGAGAGGCAAGTTATATTCTTGGTATCAAGTTACTACGAGACCGGAAGAATAAAATTTTAGCCTTGTCTCAAGCGGTTTATATCAATAAGAATTGGCTAGATTTAGCATGGAAAATTCCAAGACTGGTTTATTACCATTCAGACATGGAATTACATTCTCTAAAGATCAATCACCTAAAACAATCTGAAGAGATAGAGAGAATGAGACGAGTTCCCTATGCAGAAGCTGTGGGAAGTCTCATGTATGCCATGCTTTGCACTAGGCCAGACATCTGTTTTGCGGTAGGGATGGTTAGTAGATATCAATCTAATCCTGGACCTGAACACTGGACTGCGGTCAAGCATATAATGAAGTATCTGAAAAGAACTAAAAATTATATGCTTGTGGTATTATGTGATGAACTCATCCCAGTGGGTTATACTGATTCAGACTTTATGTCAGATAAATATTCCAGAAAATCGACTTCCGGCTATGTGTTTACATTGGGAAGTGGAGCTATTAGTTGGAGGAGTGTGAAACAATCTTGTATCGCAGACTCCACACTGAAGCTGAATATGTGGCTGCATCCGAAGCTGCAAAAGAAGCTGTATGGCTCGCAAGTTCCTACAAGATCTTGAGGTGGGACCCTGCTGTAACTGCAACCCCTGAAACTATTTTGCGATAATAGTGGTGCGGTAGCGCAATCTAAGGAACCAAGAAACCACAAGAAACAAAAACATATTGAGAGGAAGTATCATCTTATAAGGGATATAGTGCAGAGAGGTGATGTGGAGGTTACTCAGATTGCGTCACACAGCAAAACTTGGCAGATCCTTTTACTAAGGCCATACCTGGGAAACTTTTAACTTGCACTTAGAATCCATGGGCATAGCGTGAGATGCAAATATGCTTTGAGAGCTAGTGGGAGATTGTTGGGAAAATATGCTCTTTAAAAGCATATGTGTTATTTAATTGTAATAAACAATTTTTCTGATTAATAAAATAGATGAGGTATTTTATTCAAATATCTTAATTGCATTAATATTTGTATTAAAGTCCATTTAATCATATTATATGTATTATGTGATCACCATGTGGATTCACAGAAGACATAAATACAAGTTATCTTATGATTAAATAAATTAAGTTCTCAGTTGATAAATAAAGTTGGGCACTTTATTTAGGTATAGACTGTAATAAATTCATTGAATGATTTGTCTTAATCATGTATGAATTTATTGATGTAGTACGACTACATTGAATAGGATCACATATGGGATTTAATTAACTTTGTAATAACTGTCAGACTTATTAAATCTCATAGGCGTTGATTTTACTGTAATCTTAATCTTGAGTTAATTATGATTTCATGATTGTAATTGTTATTTCATTTGAGTTACCAATGGGCACGACACATCCTTGTGGTCAAGATTACCCGGTATCTTGGTGGGAGCAATTATGAGTATTGGAGTTATGGATTAACAATATAGAATTTGTACAACACATCTCTTGATGGGTTTTCGGCACTTGATCATAGAATTCTCTGGCCAGAGTGTGTCAACATATTTAGTATGTTGAAAATGATCATTAGAGAAAACCAGTAAGGATCAAGGAATAAGATGTTATTAAATTGATTGGACAGTTGAGATATCAATTTAATTAACGATGTGATACAAAGGATTGTGCAGTAAAGAAATCAATGTGGCTTGGGTCGAATTATTATTCGAGCATACAATTATGGAAGTCAGTTCCAATCTTTTAGTGGAGTAGATTTGGAATTAAATAATTGGGCTAGCTTAATTACAGGCCTAATTATTGTAGCCACTATTGTATGTTCCCAAATGATCCCCGGGTTAGCTCATTTAATTGACTGCACCACTACTGGACTAATAAGTAAGATAACTAGCTATTTGGGTCAAAAGCCTAAATATATCATTTAGTGGGAGGCTCCATTTAATTAGCTTTTGTATAAGGGGCCTTATGTTATTTTACAAGGTGGGTCCCCTATAGAAAAAGAAAATAAACGTGAGTTTTATTTTTTGATTATGAGGAGCCTAGGGTTTGACTAAAGTGAGATATATAAGGCTTATTTTCTCAAAAGGAAAAAGCAGGAAGCCACTTTATACAGATCAGAGAAAAAGATTTTTCTCTCCATTATTGAGAGAAAAATTTTCTCGTGCTAGTTGCTTTGGTAGTGATAAGGCGCCCACACGTCAAGTGCAGATCGACCTGAGTCATAACCTGGAAGATCATTGGTGACAGTTCATGATCTAACAAGCGTGGTGGTGACGGATCGTGATCTAACAGGAGTGGTGGTGGCGGATCGTGATCTAAGAGCCTAAATCACTTCAGCGGAAAAAAAGCCAACTCGAATTTTCAAGGTACGATTTCTAGAATACAAATTCTTATATATTATATGAGAGCGATCTTCAAAAGGTTTTATAAAAATTTAAAAACCTGATTTTTCCCAACAATTGGTATCAGAGCCATCTCATATTAATATATAAGAATTTCGTATGAAATTAATCTTGAAATTTATGTATTAGAGTGGCACAATTTATTCAGATATATATTATTTGTTTAATATATGAATAAAGCATGTTTTGGTTTGTCTTAATTCATGGTTAGATTTTCCGTTGTATTTTCTTTGGATCTGTAACCAGAGGGGTGGTTTTTTATCACCATGTTTTCCTCTTGATTTATTTTTACTGTTATAGAATTTTTGTAAGCCAAAATTGGCCTAGGAAATTTGTAAATTAATCTCGGATTTTCAAGATCGGAGCGACGGAGGCCGGAAATTTTGAGAGAGGCAACCAGCAGCGCGCGGCCAGCAGCACTTGCTGCCAGCAAGCGCGCGCTGCAAGCCAGCAGCCAGCGCGTGCTGCTCGCGCAGCCAGCAACGCACGCTGTGCGTGCAGCAGCTAGCGCATGCTCTCGTGCAACAGCCAGCACACGCAGCAGGCAGCGCGAGCAGGAGCTTTCCGTGCATCGCGAGGGAGGTGTTTGGCACGTTTCCAGTGTGACGGCGGCAGCAAATCGGCGTCGGAGATGCGGTGAACAGTCGCTGCCCTTTGTGGAGATGGCGGCTGGGGAAGATGAAAGAAAGAAAAATATGATTTTAGGGTTTCATGGTTTTTATCATGGAGGGTCCCTATGGTTTCATAAGTTTTCTTTCGGGCAGAAATGTTTTAATTTTTTGCGTTTAAATCCAAAAATATTTTTGGGCTTAAGAATCCTAGTTTTAAGGCCCAATTAATATTGGGCTTATGGATTAAAATGCATAGATAAAATTGAACACATTAAATTTATTTTGGTCCAAAAGTTTTATTTTAATAAAAAAAAATTTATTTATTTTCTTTCAAAATTAAAATTGGACCAATTATAAATTTAAAAAGCCTAATTTTTCCTAGTCCATTAACAAAGACAAGATTATGGAAGATGGACATTGACAAGAAGCCCAATGAAGATTAGGCTTAGGGTTAATGTATTTTTCATTATTAGGAAAGCCATGAATTAGATTATTTAATTGTTTTTCTATATGTTATGTTTTGGATGATAACATGCCATGATAACATGTCATATAGAATAGGTAGTGCCACTCTATGCATAATGATACATGTCATTCATTAAAATGAATTTCATTATATTGTTTGAAATTTGCATATGCTTAAAAATATTTGATATCATCTAGATAATATTATAGAAAGCATGCAATTAACAATATGTATGTTTTAAAAAGGAAAAACCAATTTTAAAATATTGAGTGGGAGAGGGAAAATTCAAGATAATTTTCCATAGGCTCCATTGTTAGTTCAATAATAAAATTATATATATACCTCGACTTCATGATACGGTGATGCTCCCTTCGGAGGGTATATATATTAGATATTTTATTTGATGAACTTCTTCAAAGATAAAATTGAAATATTTTTCAATCGATTGTTCACCCCAACGGTGACTATTGATATGAAAATACGTAAATTGAAACAATGGTTATACACTCAACTACAATTTGTTATTAACCTTCCCAACGAAGCTCTGTTAACAAATTTAGGCCCAAAAAGATAACGATAATTATTTATCATGTTTTTACATGAAAGTAAATAATCCAATGGGTAATTGGGTCTAGTAAGTATAGACATGACTTCCCCACCGGATAGCTTGTCAAAGCCGGAACTAGATTATCGTTACAATAAATTAAATGTATTTATGGTTTTATGCATTTTGTCATTTATTGTGAATATTATTTCAAATTATTTATGCATGGATGTTTTATTTTTCAGAAAATGTCTTCCCTGAGCCCACTTACTATTATTCTGAGTCAAAACAAACTCACTGGAGAGAACTATATAGATTGGAAAAGAAATCTATTCATTGTCCTGACTGCTGAAAAATTATAAATATGTCTTAACCCAGCCATGCCCTCCAGTTCCAGCGGATGATGCTCATAGAAATCAGAGGAGGCTTTATGAGAAATGGCAAAAGGCCAATGAAATGGCAAAGTGCTACATTTTAGCCTCGATTTCTAATATTCTGCAGACCAAACATCAGAACTTGGAGACTGCCACTGAAATAATGGATAGTCTCCAACAGATGTTCGGGCAGAGTACTCGCTCTGCGAGACAAGCAGCGCTGAAAAGGAATTATGAACAGTAAAATGGGGAAGGGCACAAAAGTTCGTGATCATGTCCTTAAAATGATGGACTATTGAATGAGGCTGAGATTCAGGGAGCACAAATCGATGATAACTCAAAGATTGACATGGTGCTAGAATCTCTGCCAGAAACATTCAAGGAGTTTAAGGTCATTATACATGAAACAAAAGAAACATGACCTTACTGAATTGATGAACGAACTTCATTCTGCTGAAGAGATCTATCGTACTGAGAAATCTCTGGGAGCATAAATATTACTGAAAAAGTTCATCTTCTGGGCCTAAGCCGAAAGGCAAAGGTAAGAAGAAAGCTGGGAAAAAGAGACCGTCTACCAAGCAAGATGGCAAGCCGAAAGGCAAAATGCTTCAAGTGTGGGACAGAAAGGTCACTGGAAAAAGGATTGCCCTAAGATTGTGAAATCAGGTATGGGAAATCTTTTTGTAATTGAGGCCTGTTTAGTTCAGAATCCTATTGACACTATGGGTGTTGGATTCAGGAGCAACTAATCATATTTGTAATTCACTTTATTGGTTTCAGGAAACCAGGAAAATAAGTGAAGGAAGCGTCAAGCTGCAGTTAGGGACAGGACAGTTCGTGTCAGCATTGAAGACTGGATCTGTTTATTATCTTTAATAATGAGACTTTAGTTTTGAATAATTGTCTTTATGTTCCAGACATTAAGAGGAATTTAATTTCAGTAGCTTGTTTGTCAAAGCAAGGTACACTGTAAATTTTGGATCCTCTGTTTCTATTTTCGTAATAAGAGACTTATTTGTTCTGGTACATTGGAAGATAATTTATATCATTTAGTCCAATGATCCATTCTATGCATGAAACAGTGATCAATAATGATGAGCATACACATTTATCTAGAAAAGAAAATATTTCTTCCAACCAATGTTACCCTCTGGCATTTACGCTTGGGTCATATAAACCAAAATAGGATACAGAGAATGATCAAAGATGGGCTCTTGGGTCCATTAGAAAATGAATCATTGCCACTCTGTGATCCTGTTTAGAAGGGAAATGACCAAAAGGCAATTCTCGGCCAAAGGTGTACGTGCAACAGTACCACTTGAATTGGTACATACAGATGTATGTGGACCAATCAATGTACAAGCTCGAGGAGGTTATGAGTATTTCATCACTTTCACCGATGATTACTCAAGATACGGTTATGTTTATCTGATGCGTCACAAGTCTGAAGCTCTTGAAAAATTTAAAGAGTATAGGGATGAGACAGAAAAGCAATTAGATAAGACATAAAGAAATTTCGATCTGATCGAGGTGGTGAATTTCTCTCAGGAGATTTCAAAGAGTATCTGGTTGAAAATGGGATTATATCTCAGTTGACTGCCCCGGGAACACCACAACAAAATGGGGTAGCTGAAAGAAGAAATAGAACTCTTTTGGATATGGTGAGATCTATGCTTAGTTATTCGTCATTACAATCTCTTTTTGGGGACTAGCACTGGAAACTGCAATTTACCTTTTGAACTTAGTTCCATCTAAATCAGTGCCTAAAACCCCAATAGAATTATGGTCAGGTCGCAAACCAAGTTTACGACATGTCCGTATTTGGGGATCACCAGCACATGTGCTGAAACCAAAGGCAGACAAATGATTCACGTTCTGAGGTTTGTATGTTGTGGGGTATCCCAAAGGAACAAGGGGAGGTTTATTTTATAGTCCTCAAGATAGAAAAGTGATCGTGAGCACACATTCACTTCCCTTGAGGAAGACTATATGAATAACTTCAACCTAAGAGTAAGGTAATACTTGAAGAACTGTCAGGTGATCAAGTTGATGCTCAGCTTTCAACGCCTGTTTCAGAACAGGAAGAAAAGCAACAACCAGATGATCAACACAGGATTAACCCTGAAAAACCATCACTTTTAGAACCTCGTCGTAGTGGGAGGGTAACTAGGTTACCTGCGAGATACATGCTTTTGGGAGAAACTTATACGGCTATCTCAGATGAACATGTACAATATCCCACTAGTTACAACGAAGCTCTAATAGATAGAGATGTTGAATTTGGAAAACGGCCATGAATCAAGAAATGGAATCTATTTATTCCAATAAAGTCTGGGAAACTTGTAGAGGCACCAAATGGGGTAAAACCCATAGGGTGCAAGTGGATCTACAAGAGAAAAAGAGGAGTAGACGGAAGGGTGGAAACATTTAAAGCAAGATTAGTAGCCAAAGGGTTTACTCAGAAAGAGGGAATCGATTACGAGGAAACTTTTTCTCCGGTTGCTATGCTTAAATCCATCAGGATTCTGCTCTACCATTGCTGCAGTGCTAGATTATGAAATTTGGCAAATGGATGTCAAGACTGCCTTTCTTAACGGGCATCTTGAAGAAAACATCTATATGCAGCAACCAGATGGATTTATACAAAAAGGCCAAAAACACATGGTATGTAAGTTGCAAAGATCCATTTATGGATTGAAGCAAGCATCCCGGTCATGGAACATCAGATTCGATCAAAGCGATTAAATCGTTTGGATTCATTCAGAACATTGATGAACCATGCGTGTACAAGAAAATTCAAGAAAAATCTGTAGCCTTCCTAATTCTTTATGTAGACGATATTCTCCTAATTGGAAACGATATAGGAGTATTGACTACAATAAAGAGTTGGTTAGCAAAACAATTTGATATGAAAGGACCTAGGAGAGGCAAGTTATATTCTTGGTATCAAGTTACTACGAGACCGGAAGAATAAAATTTTAGCCTTGTCTCAAAGCGGTTTATATCAATAAGATATGGCTAGATTTAGCATGGAAAATTCCAAGACTGTTTATTACCATTCAGACATGGAATTACATTCTCTAAAGATCATCACCTAAACATCTGAAGAGATAGAGAGAATGAGACGAGTTCCCTTGCAGAAGCTGTGGGAAGTCTCATGTATGCCATGCTTTGCACTAGGCCAGACATCTGTTTGCGGTAGGGATGGGTTAGTAGATATCAATCTAATCCTGGACCTGAACACTGGACTGCGGTCAAGCATATAATGAAGTATCTGAAAAGAACTAAAAATTATATGCTTGTGTATTATGGTGATGAACTCATCCAGTGGGTTATACTGATTCAGACTTTATGTCAGATAAAGATTCCAGAAAATCGACTTCCGGCTTTGTTTTACATTGGGAAGTGGAGCTATTAGTTGGAGGAGTGTGAAACAATCTTGTATCGCAGACTCCACAACTGAAGCTGAATATGTGGCTGCATCCGAAGCTGCAAAAAGAAGCTGTATGGCTCCGCAAGTTCCTACAAGATCTTGAGGTGGTACCTGCTGTAAACTGCAACCCTGAAACTATTTTGCGATAATAGTGGTGGCGGTAGCGCAATCTAAGGAAACCAAGAAACCACAAGAAACAAAAACATATTGAGAGGAAGTATCATCTTATAAGGGATATAGTGCAGAGAGGTGATGTGGAGGTTACTCAGATTGCGTCACAGCAAACTTGGCAGATCCTTTTACTAAGGCCATACCTGGGAAACCTTTTAACTTGCACTTAGAATCCATGGGCATGCGTGAGATGCCAAATATGCTTTTGAGAGCTAGTGGAGATTGTTGGGAAAATATGCTCGTTAAAAGCATATTGTGTTATTTTAATTGTAATAAACAATTTTTCTGATTAATAAATAGATGAGGTATTTTATTCAAATATCTTAATTGCATTAATATTTGTATTAAAGTCCATTTAATCATATTATATGTATTTATGTGATCACCATGTGGATTCACAGAAGACATAAATACAAGTTTTCTTATGATTAAATAAATTAAGTTCGCAGTTGATAAATAAAGTTGGGCACTTTATTTAGGTATAGACTGTAATAAATTCATTGAATGATTTGTCTTAATCATGTATGAATTTTATTGATGTAGTACGACTACATTGAATAGGATCACATATGGGATTTAATTAACTTTGTAATAACTGTAGCAGACTTATTAAATCTCATAGGCGTTGATTTTACTGTAATCTTATCTTGAGTTAATTATGATTTCATGATTGGTAATTGTTATTTCATTTGAGTTACCAATGGGCACGACACATCCTTGTGGTCAAGATTACCCGGTATCTTGGTGGGAGCAATTATGAGTATTGGAGTTATGGATTAACAATATAGAATTTGTACAACACATCTCTTGATGGGTTTTCGGCACTTGATCATAGAATTCTCTGGCCAGAGTGTGTCAACATATTTGTATGTTGAAAATGATCATTAGAGAAAACCAGTAAGGATCAAGGAATAAGATGTTATTAAATTGATTGGACAGTTGAGATATCAATTTAATTAACGATGTGATACAAAGGATTGTGCAGTAAAGAAATCAATGTGGCTTGGGTCGAATTATTATTCGAGCATACAATTATGGAAGTCAGTTCCAATCTTTTAGTGGAGTAGATTTGGAATTAAATAATTGGGCTAGCTTAATTACAGGCCTAATTATTGTAGCCACTATTGTATGTTCCCAAATGATCCCCGGGTTAGCTCATTTAATTGACTGCACCACTACTGGACTAATAAGTAAGATAACTAGCTATTTGGGTCAAAAGCCTAAATATCATTAGTGGGAGGCTCCATTTAATTAGCTTTTGTAAGGGGCCTTATGTTATTTTTACAAGGTGGGTCCCCTATAGAAAAAGAAAATAAACGTGAGTTTTATTTTTTGATTATGAGGAGCCTAGGGTTTGACTAAAGTGAGATATATAAGGCTTATTTTCTCAAAGGAAAAAGCAGGAAGCCACTTTAACAGATCAGAGAAAAAGATTTTTCTCTCCATTAGGAGAAAAAATTTTCTCGTGCTAGTTGCTTTGGTAGTGATAAAGGCGCCCACACGTCAAGTGCAGATCGAACCTGAGTCATAACCTGGAAGATCATTGGTGACAGTTCGATCTAACAAGCGTGGTGGTGACGGATCGTGATCTAACAGTGGTGGTGGCGGATCGTGATCTAAGAGCCTAAATCACTTCAGCGGAAAAAAGCCAACTCGAATTTTCAAGGTACGATTTCTAGAATACAAATTCTTAATATTATATGAGAGCGATCTTCAAAAGGTTTTATAAAATTTAAAAACCTGATTTTTCCCAACAGGTTAACCATTTTTTGCTTTTAAATCCCTCTCTTTCTCCTTTCTTTTTGCAGATGTTAGAATCTGAAATTAAACATTTGTGATATAAACCATATATACAAAAAATGATATATTTAAAAAAAAGAACCGATTTTTCTTTTTAAGCCAAATCATAACTTATTGCACATTCCAAACTTGCTTGTCGAATCAAGTATGGCTTAAAAAGTTATATGGCTGATACGGAGCATCCTAGTTAACTTGACTAAAAATAATGTTTATAGTGTATGCATGAGAATTAATTTACTTCTTCTTCTTCTTCTTTTCTTCTCTTTTTTTTAATAACTATTTTTTATAAAGTGCTACTAAATATCAAGACAACGAGAAGAACGAGAGAATTACCTCTCTCTCTCTTTTTTGTCAACTTTTTTTCTCTCTCTCCTCCCAGCACAAGTTTCATTCTCTCGTCCTTCTCTCGTTTTTTTTTATACTTAGCATTTTCCTTTTTTATATATAAACATAGCAAATACTGATAATTAAATAAGTTTCTCCCCACCACATGTGCCATCATCAGTTTTCTACTTTATCAATAGGTGGACAATTTTGCTGTTGAATATAGTATTCATGATAGGGAATTTTCCGAACTAGTTCCTGTAGTTTGGCCACATAAAGACCGCCTCCGTCGAGACCGACTCAGAAAGCTTGACCAGCTTAGAGATTAGACTAATTAAGGCAGTAAAACGACTCTAGCATAGTCAAAGTCAAGGGAAGACTCAATCCCTACAAATTAGGACTTGCTCAGATAATGCTTCCAAGTTATACCCAAATGATGATAGACACATACCATCCCTTTCTGTTTTATATACAGCAACTACTAAAGCCACAAGCAGACCCGCCATCGACGTAATAGGAGAATACAATCTAAAATCTAGAGGGAATTAACATGTCATAGGAAGTGGCTAATATCCATCACCTCACATATGGACCACTGAGAGTAGATGTGGGCAAATATAATCAATCCAATTTTTCTGATCCAATCTAATATCATTATTGTGGGTTAATTGGGTTAATTTTTTCTAACCCAAATAATAATTGGGTTGGGTTAAATTGATTATGATGAACCCGTCTAACCTAACCCAACCCACATGAATAATAATAATCATGATATATTATTCACAATTGTAAAATTATCAAGACCTAAACGTCTAACCCAATTTTCAATCTTTTTTTCTAATAGAAGGTATCATTTCATTCTTATATCTACTACTGTAAACTATATAATTCCAAAATTAAAACACTCTATATACTGAATTTATTATCTTATAAGTTTAATTTTGAAAGCAAGTTGATTTCAATTTCTCTTTATTTTTTTAGTAAACACTTAGTTGTACATAATTATATATCACTTTTATTTTATTGTTACACATGATGCTAGCTAATTATCTAAAAGTTCTAAATGTGAAATTCAGAAAAAAGATGGGAGAAGTTAGGAATAAAGTCTACAAGGTCATAGTTGAAACTTTCTTAATTTTAAGATAGTTGATGTTTAGCTTTCTTTATCAAACACTAGAAAGTGAATAAAATTTTTATGTTATATATAAATTTATATAGTTATATTTGACTTTTATTTCAAGTTTCATATTTTTTTAATATTAATTTTGATTTGACCTTCAACCCGATCAACCCAATACAACTCAATAATTAAAGAATTGAGTTGGATTGGATTAAATTATTTTTTAATTAGGTTAGGTTAATTTTATCTCAATCCATTCAATAATAGGTTGATCTATTCAACCCAACCAATACCGATCTCTAACTAAAAGGCCACGTAGAACATAACTCCATGTCTCCACAAAGTAGCTCCCAAATCTAAATTGTAACGCCCACTTTTATTTATTTATTTTCCTCTTTACCCTTATTAATTGAATATGATAGTTATCATTGAGTGTTTGTGTGAGTAAAACTTATCAAATTGGTTTAAATAAGTTACGTAAGTTATTAGTTTTTTTTTAAAAATATTAATTACCAAGTATTTAGACCATCTTTTTAAGAGCCGTCTTTTTATTTTCTACACCGTTACAAACCTGGAAAGAAAGAAAGAAACATAAGTCTTGGAGAAGGAAAAGAAAATGTTATCACTTCCTTTCTTAGTGTTACCTTAAGGTATTAAGTATTCTTAGACTTATGATTTATTTTTTATGAATTGTCTGCCTTTAATTACTTGTAGTATGATTTGAGTAATATATGTGTGGTTTGTAATGTTGTGATGATATGAACACTCTCTATTCCTTGCTTGAAAATAGTTTTCTTTATTTAGAATCACGTGAATATGCTTACATATCATGCAACTAGACATCTTAAGCTCCATTGATAGGTTTTGTGTTGGAATCGTCTGAGTATGCAAATTGTTATGGGTTTTCGAAGTTGGGTTACTGGTGCTGGAAAATTCCGATTTTCAGCAGCGATTCTCAATTCTGGAAAATTTTATATAAGGTTACACATCCTTAAAAATTATGACGATTTTTGTATTAACAGATCTATGTCTCCTATGCTTGCATGTTTAATTTCGTAGTTTTATTCTTTATGGTTGAATTATTAAAAATCGTAACATATGGCTGCTGCAAATCTAGAAACTGTTTTCCAGAATTGCAGAAGCTGAAACGTGTAACAGTTGGGCTAGTTTATGATATTACATGCCATGTTAGGATTTTATAATGAAATTTCAATCTTCCTCTGTCTTTAAAAACGGAATCGCGATTGTGGGCATGTAAAAAAGATACGAATTTTTGAAATTCTGTTTTCAAATCTGGAATTTGCTGGACGGGTTAGATGTTCTCGGAAATAAAACGTTTTAAAATAGTTTCAGGAGTCCAAAAATTATGAATTTTAATTATATGCTTTTTGAATGTGTCTTCTGTAATTAGAAAAAAGAAGTGTGAGGTAATACCTCGAGGCGACCAGGCGTGAAGAGCAGATGCTTGTTGACAGAGTTCTGCAAACAGGAGAGTCCTGTAAGAGCAGGTAGCAGGGAACAAGAGCAGAAATACTCTGCTCGTCCTCGAATACGACATTTATGGGTGAAACTCCTGGTAGGGGCACGAGGCCATTCCTGCTAGAGTTGAAAGGCGAGGCGACCAGGTCGGCGACAGTTGACAAGACGTGTATTCCAATCCGAGAATCAAGGCACGAAGTCCGTTCCCGTTCGCCCACAACGGCGATAATGGGGGCCCACACCAGAGTACAGAAATGGGCGTGGACTTCGGAAGACGGCGGTTGAGAGGACATTAAAAAGGTAGCCACGAAGGTAAAGGGTTAGCATTTTTGAGATTATAAGCAAGATAAGGAAATTCTAAAGAATAGAAGCTAAAAGGAAAGCCATAAGATCTGTGGCAAACATTCCCAGAACCTGAAATCTGACTTGAGCGTCGGAGGGTTTACGCCGGGAAAACAACCGGCGTACTCTGATGTTATCGTGGACGCAGGAATACTCGGAGAAGAAAGCGTACGAGGAGATATCCTGGTCGAGGTGAGGTTGATCGAGCAGATATTCTAGTCGTCGGGAGCGTAACCAGAATCTCGCATCAACATTTTGGCGCCGTCTGTGGGGATTTGAACCAAAAGCTGTGTGCTATCAAGAAAAGGAGTAGGCAAGCGAAAAGCAATGGAGACAGTAGGAAGTGCACAAGGGGGTGATATGAGGCTCAACGATTCCGTGACGTTGAGGGTGATACCAGTGAAGCGAGGGAAAAAGCCATGTTCGACCGGATGGAACGGATGGAAAAGCAGATGGAGACCCTAACAACCATCCTGCATGAGTTGCGGAGTGAACGAAGGGTAACCCAGCAGGAAAGGTGAGAGGTGATGGATTGGCACCAGGCCTGATGTTACGAGGAGGTCAAACCACTTGGAGATTGGTGGTGAGAGAGGTAACATACCTCTGCGGGGAGAATGCCAGAGAGAGGAAGAGCAATCCCCGGCAAGACAGATTGTTGACGAAGACGACGAGGAGGTGAATGCGAGGAAACAGAATTAAGGCAACACTTGCATAATGTAGTGCAAGAGCGGGATCAAGTTGCAGCAGTGACCCTGGTCGTGCAGTGCAGCTGGAGGAGGAAGTGCGCAGACTACGCAGGTAATCGACGACATGCAGGGAAGGAGTAGAGCTCCTGGTTGGAGGATAATGCTGGACGGGGAATCACCGTCGCAGTAGAGATCATGAGAGCAGTAATTCCGAGGGATTTCCGCCTCCCGGACCTTAGATATTCGGGACGAACGGATCCACTGGTGCACATAGAACGCTTCAACGACATAACTGGGGTACAAGGATTATCACAATCCCAAAGGTGCAGGGTGTTCCCACTGTCCCTTGAGGGACGTGCACGAGAGTGGTACAGGAAACTTCCTCGGGGGAGCATTAAAACGTTCGAGCAGATGTGCCAGGAATTCGCAGAGCCGTTTCGAGGGGTAATGGCACCAAAGATGACATGATGGAGTTAAAAAGTATGAAGTAGGGGAACAAGAAACACTTCGGGAATTCATCAAGAGGTTTCACCTGCTCCTCGATCTGGGAGCCTTCAACCATCCTCAGGCATTAAGGGGACTAAAAGAAGGGGTGAAGATAGGAAGGCTGTGGTACAACTTGAGAAGCCCAGCTATTCAGACGTATACGCAGCCGCGTACGAGCAGGCCAAAAGGGACATAGATCGAGGAAGAAAAGGCTGCTCGGATTAAACAGACCAGCTGGATGGGTTGGGAAAGAAAGAGAAGAGGGCAGTACGGGAAGTGGGCCAATCAGGAGGAGGGACCACCAGGCCTCGGGTAGTGGTGCAGGAGGACGGGTAACCACTTATCAACCTAATCAGAGGCCCCACAGTATCAGCGCAGTAGGGCGCATCCTCCTCGTTCCCCAGCTAGGGAGCCTTGCGAAGGCATGATCCGACATATGGTGTCATCAACACTCCTATGTAGAGGGAGCAGACCAGAAGTAACTGCCACCACCCCCAACTCAGAACGGAGCAAATAGGGTACGAGCAGTGCACTTGATCGACCAGAACCAGGACTATGGGCGGTACACGTCCTTGAAGATGTCCCTGGACGAGGTGTACGAGGCCATAAAAGATCGGAGGTTGCTATACCTTCCTGCTCCAATAACAAAGCTACCCAGCAGAGAGGGATAGGGGACGCTATTGTAAGTTCCATGACACTCGCCACACCACAGCAGATGTAGAGATCTTAAGACCCAGGTGGAGGATTTGGTAAGAAATCGGTATCTGGATGAGTTTGTAGATGAGACTTTCCCAATGTAGCCTCAACAAGTGAAGGGGAGCAGAGCGACAGAAACTTGAGGCGAGCAACCTGCAGTCAGGGTTATAGCTGGAGGCCCAACATTGGCTGGAGATTCCAACAGGTCGAGGAAGAATTATGCTAGATACGCCATGACCAGCAAAGAGGTGTTCTTCAACACCCCAGCAGCCAAACGAGCAAGGGTTAGGCAAGTGCCAATCATGTGGACGGATGAAGATGAGAAGGAATTCTATACCCGCATGAGGATGCTTTAGTCTCAGGCTACTATCGCCAGCAAGAAATTTGACCGGATACTGGTTGACACGGGGAGCTCAGTTGATGTGTTGTTTAAGACAATCCTGGAGGAGATGGGAAACAGACCTGAAGTTGGATTACACCAATACCTCCTTGAAGGGGTTTGGAGGAGGAAAGCTGGTCCCTCTGGGTGTGGTCGAGCTGCCTATCACGATGGGGAGCTCCCGACAGAAAGGACAATGATACTGGACTTTGTGGTAGTAGACGAAGAAGGTCCTTACCAGATGATCCTAGGCCGGCCATTCTGAGGATGAGCAAAGCATGCTGTCCAACCATTATCTTGCTCTGAAGTACCGGGTGAATGGGGTGGTTGGAGTGTACGAGGGGACCAGAGGATTGCAAGAAGCTGCTACTCCTCGGCGGTAAGGGAAGCAATGCAGATAACATCCCTCGATACCCGAGTAGAAAACAAGAATGGCAGACAAGAACCTGTAGAGGATCTGGAAACAGTAAGCCTGGGACTAGCGAATCCGGGAAAGACTCAGAATCGGGTCGAGACTTAAGGGAGAGCAAAAGCAGGAGTTGGTGAAATGCTTACAGGCTCATGCAGATGTGTTTGCTTGGATGCATGAAGACATGCCAGGATTGACCCTGAGGTACCATGTCATAAGCTGGCAATAAAGAAAGGGGCTCGGGCAGTAGGCAGAAGAGGAGGGTTTTCAACCAGGAGAGGTATGAGGCCATAAATGGCGAGGTGGAGAAGCTTTTGAGAGCAGGGTTCATTCGGGAAGTCAATTACCTGAATGGTATCGAATGTGGTGTTGGTAAAGAAGGCAATGGCAAGTGGAGGATGTGGTGTCGATTTCACAGATCTTAATAAGGCGTGCCAAAAGACAGCTTCCCACTACCAAATCGATCAGCTAGTAGATTCAACGGCTGGGCACGTGCTGTAACTTCATGGACGCGTTCTCGGGATACACCCGATCCCCATGTACGAGCAGGATGAGGAGAGCACGGCTTTCATCACTAACTAGGGTTTGTTTCTGTTACAGGGTGATGCCATTTGGTCTCAAAAATACTGGGGCCACCTACCAGAGGCTGGTGAACAAAGTCTTAGCCGTTGATTGGGAAAACCTGGAGGTGTACGTGGATGACATGATCACCAAATCCAAAATCCCGAAGGAACATGTCAGACACCTTGAGGAGACCTTCGGCTTTTGAGGAAATTAAGATGAAGCTCACTCGGAGAAGTGTGCTTTTGGGGCGGTCGGGGAAATTCCTTGATTCATGGTGAGTCACAGGGGATTGAAGCAAATCCCGAGAAATCCAGGCGATGTGCAGATGAGGTCTCCTTGTAACCTGAAGGAGAATGCAGAGCCTCACGGGAGCTGGCGGCGTTGAGCAGATTCATATCCAAGGCTACGGATAAGTGTCAGCCATTCTTTCAAGTGATAAGGAAGGGAAGAAAACAGAATGGACACCAGAATGCGAGGAAGCCTTCTAGAATTGAAGCGTACTTGCAGCAAACTCCACTACTGTCCTCGCCGAGGGATGGGGACAAGCTATATTGTATTTGGCTGTATCGGATCGGGCCGCCAGTTCTGTTCTGGTGAGAGAGGAAGAAGGAATTCAGTATCCGATATACTACACAGCAAAGCTCTGCTCGAAGTTGAGGCCATATTTTTCAAGCATCCCAGTCTCGGTAATAAAAAACCAGCCCTTGCGTCAAACTCGGACAAGCCGATGCTTCGGGTCGGCTCGTTAAGTGGGCGATAGAGTGAGCGAGTTTCGACATAGACTACAAACCCGAACAGCGATAAGGCTCAGGCAATGGCAGATTTCGTAGCTGAATTCAGAGCCCGAAGTATTTTTAGATCGACGAGATGTAGTTACAGACAGTGGCGAAGCTCAAGTATGGTAGATGTCTGTGGATGGGTCATCAGGGGAACAGGGTTCAGAGCAGATTGTCTTGGAGGCCCGAATGGGGAGAGATCTCTTATGCTGTAAAGTTGGAATTCGCAGCTACAAATAACCAGGCAGAGTATGAAGCCTTGATAGCAGGCTTGCAATTGGGTAAGCCGTGACGGACAGAGTGAAGATCAGAACTGATCCCAGCTGGTTGCGATCATGTCAGTGAAAGATTCCAACCAAGAGAGGAAGATGGAGCAGTACCTGAATAGCCAGGCAGATGATGGGGAAATTCGAAGCAGTGGAGGTGATACAAATCCCCAGGGAGCAGAATAGTCGAGCAGACATTTTGGCCAGATGCAGCAGTTGCCGATCCAAAAATGCCAATCGGTCCCTCTAAGTTGAAGTCGAGCCCAAGTATCGAGCACAATGTGGGGGGTGTTGCGAATTGAACAAAAATGCTCGTGGATGGATCCAATAATTCATACATCAGGGACGGGGTATTACCACCAGATAAGT
>VKKW01000677.1:0-24325 GCA_018350135.1 Citrus trifoliata
AATAGGAGGTGGTGCCACTTTCTATATAACTTGGCCAATTACTAAAGCGCTCATGAAAACATGATATAGACACAAGGCCAATCCACGTATCAGTTAAAGAATACTTAACAATTTGAAAACTTGTGTGAGATATATGCGGTTAGTCGAATAAGGTCGTTGTTTCGAAGCTTGTCTACTATGCTATGATTAACTTTAATACGTTGTCACTAAGTGAAGGTTCAAGTCCAAAAGACAACTTCATTTTGAAATACTTCTTATGCAACCCAAGAGAGGGGTGAATTGGGTTTTTAAAACTTAAGTTAACAAGCCACACAACAATTTAATTTAATGCCTCAATGAAATTAAAAAAATAAATATAACAATGTTAAAAAATAAAAAAGTAATGAAGGAGAGAGCAAACTCAAATATTTTTACGTGGTTTAGCAATCTCTGCCTACGTCCACGCCTCCAAGCAAACCAAATTTGAGGGTTTCACTATCCAAGTCTCTTAAGGGTTCAAATGCTTACAATTGACTTTCAAGGTGTCAATAGACCTTTACAACAAGAGATTATCCATAATCTCTTTACCCAAGTGTATCCTAATACTTACAACCTCTTAACTTGATTTTACAAAAATAATTATAAATAAATTTCCCTCACACAATGGATTTGATTATAAATGAAAGCTTAATGTGTATGAATGAATGAAATGAATTCACAAATTTTATGCTCATATTGCAAAGGAATGCTCAATGATAAATGGTTGTATCTCTTCATTTGAATTTGATTGAAATCAGTTTATAGTTGGAGAATAAAACTAGCCGTTATTGACTTTCTGGTGATAACTGGCTTGGTACTTTGTGTTTATCGAATTGCCGCTTGATGTTACCGTTATATTTAAAGATTTGAATTTTGAACATCCGGTTTGCCGATTTTCATCTTCTGCTTAGCCGTTTTTACTCTAGAGAGGTTCTGCTTGATAACGGGTTTGCCGCTTTGTATAGTGAAACATATATTTTCTAAAATTATATTTTGGCCTAGTACTTTATAAATTATATTATGGCCCAAATATTTATAAAACTTTACAAATATGTCCATTTTCAGAATTTAAAACAATATTTGTTGATTTCAAAGTTCTCAAAACTTTTCAATATAAACCATAAACTTGAAAACAACTAATTTCATAAGATCATTTTCTTGTTTCAAAAAACATAATGTGTAATTCATTATTTATCCCCAAAATATGTGGTTTGTTATCATCAAAATCAACATTTTATACTTATATGGGTTAAGTCTCCCTTTTTTTTATGATGACAAAACACATTATAAAAATTTAATTTACTTATGAAAATTTCCCCTTAATAAATGGAAGATTAAAAACTGATTTGAAAAAGATTACAAATCATATCTCCCCCTTTATCATACAAAAGAGTAGAATGCTCCCCCATCAAGCATAAAAAACTCTAGATAAGTTTATTAGCTCCACATTATCTAAAACATAAGTGAAGGAAATAACAACAACCATATCAAATCCACATAATCCAAAATAGATTCAAAATCCAGAATCATAACAAACATTCGTAAACACCCACATAATCTAAAATAGAAAAAAAAGAACATAAAGCGGTAAATGTTGGTGTGTCCAATACAAGCATAAGAGAGAGAGAAAAAAATGATTTTTAGAGAGAGAGAAAAGCGTATTGCCGAAAAAGAGGAAAAAGATAAATAGGATTAAAAACACGAATCCGGCTAATCGTTTTCTATTAACAGCCTAACTTGTTTCTATCTAGAAAGTGAAAATTGAAAAACAGCTTACCACTTTTCCTAACCGGCTAACTGGTTGTTGCCAGTGAGGAAGTTTTACAGGACCGGCTTATCGATTTGTCTATCCAATTATCTGATTTTTGTCCAGTGAGTAAACTTAATAAAACAACTTGCCAGTTTTCTATATCCGGTTTTGGTCCAGTGAGTAACCATAAGAAAATGGCTTACTGGTTGGTTACAAGTGGTATGTTGGTTTGGCCTTAGAAATCATTTTGCGTCTTATTGAATTTTGGTTAACCAGTAAACTTGTATTGCACACACCAATTTATTTTTTACTTAAAACTTAGTCGATTTTAAATAATTTTGTAATTTAAAACTTTTCAATAAGCCATTTAATACATGAAACATGAATGCACACAAGAGCAATAATATCCAACAATGATGCCATACAAAGAAAAAATCATAATTTAAGATGCGACATTCATTATTCCAAGCTCATATCTTATTTTTATGAACTGCTCTTCACTAAAGGGTTTTATAAAGATATCTACAAGTTGATTTTCAATATAAACAAAATTTAATCATAACATCTCATTTTTTAACATGATCTCTTAGGAAATGATGTCTAATCTCTATGTGCTTAGTCCTATGGGATTTTTTGATATATTTATTGCATTAGTATTATCATACATAATAAAAATTTGTTCAAGATTAATATCATAATCTCTTAGTGTTTGTTTCATCCAAAGAGATTGTGCATGACAACTACCTGCAGCAATATATTTTGTCTCAGTGGTTGAGAGTGCAACTGAATTTTGTTTCTTACTAATCATGAAACAAGCGAATGACCTAAGAAATGATGTGCAACTGAATTTTGTTCAAGATTAATGTCATAATTTCTTAGTGTTTATTTCATCCAAAGAGATTGTGCATAACAACTACCTGCAGCAATATATTTTTCCTCGATGGTTGAGAGTGCAACTGAATTTTGGTTCTTACTAAACCATGAAACAAGTGAATGACCTAAGAAATGACAAGTTTCACTAGTACTTTTCCTATCAACCTTGTAACAAGCAAAATCAGCATCCGTATAACAAGTTAAATTTATATGTGTTTTCCTAGAATACCAAAAGCCAAGATCTATACTTCCACTCAATAACGAAAAATCTTTTTTACCGCAAGCAAATGAGATTCTTTAGGATATGATTGAAATCTTGCACACAAATATACTAAACATGATATAAAGTCTACTTGCAGTTAAGTAAAGTAAAGAGTCGATCATATCTCGATTCATTTTGATATCAACCTCTTTACCTTTTTCATCTTTGTCAAGCTTGATTGTTGTGCTCATAGGAGTGTTCTTGATCTTTGAGTCATCAATACCAAATCTCTTGAGTAGATTTTTGACATATTTAGGCTTGGTTGATGAAGATTCCCTCATTGTTTGTTTGATTTGAAGTCTGAGGAAATATTTCAATTCTCCCATCATGTCATCTCAAATTCCTTACTTATACAAGATGAAAACTCTTTACACAAAGACTCATTAGTTGAACCAAAGATAATATCATCAACATAAATTTTAACAAGAAGTAAATCTTGGTTTTTATACTTAACAAAGAGAGTAGCATCCACTTTTCCCATTGAAAAACCATTATCCAACAAGAAATTTTTAAGCTTATCATGAAATATGAATGTGCAACCCAAGAGGGGGGGTGAATTGGAATTTAAAACTTAATCAAATAAATCCACACAACAAACAATCTAATGTCTTAATAAAAATGAAAGCAATAAGTTCGATATAAGCACAATAATTAAAGAATAAGGGAGAAGAAAAACAAACACACGAATTTTTACGTGGTTCGGCAATCCCCGCCTACGTCCACGCCTCCAAGCGATCCAAGCTCGAGGATTTCACTATCCAAGCCTTTCCAAGGCTTCAACAAATACAATTGACTTCAAGGTGTCAATAAACCTTTACAATGAAGAGATTATCTCCCAATCTCTTTGCCCAAGTGTCTCACACACTCAAGTTCTTACAAATGAAATGAAGAAATAAAGATTACAATAAAGCTCACTCAATGAGTTGATAATCAAAGATGAAGAACAATGAGTGATTCAATGATTTTGTGTTTTACAAGTTGAAGGCTCAAGATATCACGTGTGCTCTTTGTTCTTGCTTGTTGGAGAGTGTTGGAGAGCTTCAAAATGAGTTGGATTGGAGTTTTTATAGTTTGAGCTCGAAAACTAGCCGTTACTCACATTTCTGGGGAATTCGGTCTGCCGGATTTGGTATCCGGTAAGCCGGATTTTTCTGACCGTTGGGGCAAAATTCAAAAATTCTGCCTATCCGGTCTGCCGGATTTGGAATCCGGTAAGCCGGATTCGCAATGGAAGCTTGCTGCCTCGTAACCGGTTTTCCGGATTTTGTATCCGGTAAGCCGGATAGCTACAGTACCTGCTACAGTTTCGCTACAGTGACATTTTCCCGAAATTTCATTTTGACCCCAAAACTTTATAAAAACTGTAGTGAGGCCCAGAAAGTTTGTAAACATTTGCACATAGGTCCTAATTTCAGAATTTTAATAATGCTTTGTCAAGCCCAAAACTTTTTGAAATTATGATTTCGCCCAGACTTTGTGAAATTGTAGAATGACCCAAAAACGTTTAAATAATTTCAAATAGGTCCAATTCCGTAATTAAAAACACAATCAAATATTTTAATAAGGCTTTTATTTAATCAAAGATACTTAAATTCCATAACATCACATAAAAGCATAATTTAAAATCTTTGCTTAATAATGCATGTGGTTTTATCATCAAAATCAATATTTATAGCCATATAGGTTAACATATCATACTATGTTCTAGGTGCTTGTTTTAATTCATACAATGTTTTAGACAACCTATAACATGATTTGGAAACTTTTCATTTCAAAACTAGGGGCTTGTTTCACATAAGTTTCTTCCAAAATATAACCATTTAAGAAAACACTTTTGACATCTATTTGATATAAAATGAAATCTTTATGACATGCAAATACTAACAACATCCTAATGGATTCTAATCTAGCTACAAGCGCAAATGTTTCATCAAAATCAGTTCATTCTTCTTGGTTGTATCCTTGGGTCACTAATCTAGATTTATTCCTTACAACCACACCGGATTCATCCATTTTATTTTTAAATACCTATCTAGTGTCTATAATGGATTGATGTTCTGGTTTAGGAACAAATTCCCAAACATTATTTCTCTCAAATTGATTTAACTCTTCTTGTATTGGCATAATCCAAGATTCATCATTTTCTGCATCCGCAAAGAATTTTGGTTCAATTTGAGATATAAATGCAGCATACTCACATGTATTCCTAAATGATGATCCACCGATAACACTAAGTGAATGGTCACCTAAAATTAAATTCTTAGGATAAGAGGAAACAACCTCCACACCTTGGAGAGTGTTTGAAAAGTACCTTCTTGTTGCTCCATATTGTTTGTTCTCCTTATTTATCCTTTTGATTTTCTTGTGGTGCATCCTCTTGTTTATCTTTTGATAATTCTTCTTGTAAATCTTCAACTGCATCATCATCCACAACAACTTTCTCTATAGAGGAAGGGTTAGACTTATCAAATATAACATGCATAGATTCTTCCACAAATAAAATTCTTTTATTATACACTCTACAAGCTTTGCTTGTGTTTGAATAACCAAGAAAATACCAACATTAAATTTTCGATCAAATTTGCCAAGATTATCTTTTGTGTTTAAAATAAAACATTTGCATTCAAAAATTTTAAAATAACCTATGTTAAATTTTCTATCTTTCCAAAACTCATAGGGAATCTTATTGAGATAAGGTCTAATCAACACACGATTTAAAACATAACAGCAGTATTGACAGCTTCAACCTAAAAATACTTAGGCAAAGTATTTTCATTTAACATGGTTCTAACCATTTTTAGATAGACATATTATTCTCTCAACAACTCTATTTTGTCGTGGAGTTCTTGGTGAAGAGAATTTATTAACAATGTCAAAATTATTGCAAAAGGTTTCAAATACATGATTTTCAAACTCTCCTCCATGATCACTTCCAATGCATGCAATACTATACCCTTTTTCATTTTGAATTTTTTTACAAAACATTTTAAAAGCATCAAAAGTATCATCTTTATTAACTAAAATAGTACCCATGTGTATTTAGAAAAATCATCAACAATTACAAAAGCATAATACTTGCCACTTAGGCTAGCATATCTTGAATATCCAAATAAATCTATATGAAGTAATTGAAGTGGTTTTGAAGTTGAGACATGATTCTTGTTTTTTTTTTAATTTTTGATTTGTTTTCCAAATTGGCAAGCTTTACAAATTCTATCTTTTTGAAAACTGATTTTTGGAAGACTTTCAACTAAATAATTTTTCAAAATTTTTGAAATCAAATCCATACTTGCATGACCTAGTCTTTTATGCCATTACCAACCATCATCATGCAATGCTGAAAACATATATCAAGTAGATGTACAATTTATATCAATGGTTAAAACATTAACACATCTATTCCTACAAATAAAATATTCTCAATAACACATTTTGATTTATTAAAGATAACTATATAACCTTTATCACGCAATTAACTAACGCTAAGCAGTTGTGTTTCAGTTTTTAATCAACACATATTTTCATTAAGAGTAGAGGATTCATTGCCGAAATTGCCAACCAATAATCTTTCCTTTGAATTATTCCAAGGATACAGCTCTACCATTTTCGATCTTGGTAAAGCTTGAAAACCATAAATAATTGGCTATCATATGTCTTGAGCATTCGCTGTTCAAGTACCATTTTTTTTCCTCTTCTTTGATTCATGTAGAAGAAAACATTTTTGGTCCTTGAGTGTTAGCAATAGTTCTTTTTGGAACCCAAACAAATTTGATTTTTATATATGCATTTTTCTTAACAGGGAATCTATAATTCATATGACCATTTCTATTGCAATGTGATAACAATTTTATGATCACTAGTGGAGGTAGCCTTAGAAAGTAATTTTGCAGTATTTTTGTTTTAAGCTAGCTGTTCTGCAAATTTTAATGTACTCGCAAGCGCACGAATCTATTGTAGTATAGATCAATGGTGACGAGTGTCGATCCCACGAGGAGGTGGATTTTAATTGTTTGTAGAATTAATTTTGTAAATGGGTGGTTGGATTTGTGGTGGAAATGATTTGGAATATGATAAAACATAAATTAAAATGGCGAGAATAAATTATAAAATTGGAATTGAAATGGCGAGAATAAATTGAAGCGAAATCTATTGAAATGACGTACTGAGTATCTGGATCCGTATCAACATGTATCATGAGCTAAATATTCCTATTAATATACCAATTAAATCATGAGGCGGGAATCCACACCTCATGAACCACGCTCTAATCAATATGGTGTTAAAGGCTTATCGTGCCAAATAATAATAACCTTTACTAGGGAGCCGGTGAAACCAGGGCGGTACTAGACAAGACTATTATTATTTGTCGACGAGAAGTCAAAACATCCACAAAACTAGAGGGGAAAATAAAATAAATTTACCAAATAAAGCCCATGACACATGTTGAGACTTCACCTTCAACCCAAACTTGAAAGGAAATTAGCTACTCATAATTGAACTAGGGGCAAAATGGAAATTTATTAAAATATGAAGAAAATACAAGATGGAGAAGGAATTACAGAAAATGGATCCCAAAAATGGATTCAAAGATATCAAATTGGGGGGGAGGCCCCCTTTTTATAGATACATGGAGTAAATCATGGCATCGGATTAAAAACAGTTTGGACGCTCAAGATTGCGCCACATCATCAGTCAACAGTACGCGGTTTGACCACGTGGATGAACAGTAACACGATTTGACCTGGGTGAATAGTGACGCGGTTTGACTGAAAATAATCTTGTGTGATGCATGCACCGTACGCGAGATTTTTCGTCCACTGATATGCTGCCACGTCGCCATCAACAGTACATAAGAATTTTAGTCCAACAGGATTGCGACACCTCATCAGTCAATGCCACATCATCGTTCAAATCACGTCATCGATCCGTCTATATGAACAGTATCGTGAACAGTAACGTAGACAGTACCGTACACGTGAATAGTGCCATTTTTCCTTTTATGCTCCTCCTAAGGTTTTTCGATCGTCTTGAGTTCAAAAGTGATGTCCGTTTCGTTGTCTGATCTCTCTTTATTGTGAAATGACTATAATGCCCCTAAAATACATAAACTACTTAATTAAATAAAACACACGTAATTAAATTACAAAAAGGTAAAATGCATAAAAGTAAGGGTTGTTAGTAAGACTTGAAATGTAAAATGATGATTTTCTCCTTTATAAATATATATTTTCTAACACCAACACTAGCCTTATACCCAAGTCCTCATTTATTAAGCACAAATTTTTTAGAGTTGAGCAATTTTTAAGTTCTTTTGACTATTTGTGAATTTTAACACAATTTTATTGAGTTCATTGCTCTTCTTCGTAATCTCTTCATTTTCTTTGAACAAATTATCAACATTTGATTTTTCATGCTCATATGAGCTACTTTATTTACCTTTTAAAAATGCAATCTTATCATGCAATATTTCATTATCTAATTCTAGTTTCTTGATCTTTTCATTTATTAACATTGCATTTATGCAAGGCATCATTTTCATTTGAAAGTTTTAACATTTTCTTCTTAAGACATGCATTTTTCTTACCAATTTTCATCATATCATTATGCAGCTCTTTAAAAGCATCATACAATTTATCATAAGTAGGAATATCATTTACCTTATCAAGTTTATCATCTCCTATTGCCATAAGTGCTAGGCTTGACACTTCTTGTGAATCTTCATCATCATTGATTCTTCATCGCTATTGTCCCAAGTAGTCACCATGACTTTCTTCTTCAATTTTTGAGAAGTGAGCACTCCAACCTTATATAGTCAGGCGTCTTGCATTCATAGCATATGATTACTTCCTTCTTTTCCTTTTGGTTTTTGATATTTTTGAATTTTCTTCGCTCACGGATTTCTTGAAAAACTTCCTTAATTTCTTGTCAGCATAGCCATTTCTTCATCCTCAAAATCGCTTTTCTCATCACTTTTAGGTTTGTGCTCTCAAGGTAATGTTTTTCTTCGTTTTATCTTCATCTCCTCTTTCAGATGCCAAATCCTCTTCATAAGAAATAAGAGAGCTAATTAAACCATTAAAAGGTATTAAATTTTTGCTTCCTCAATGGCACTCCTCTTAGGTCTCTATTCCTTTGATAGTGACCTAATAATTTTCTTAACTTCTCACTATTCGAAAATATTTTCTTGGGGGCTCCTAGAGTGTTCACTGTGTCTGTAAATCTAGTATATATAGAATACACACTCTCATTTTATTCATTTGGAACAATTCATATTGTCGAGTATATTTACTAATTTTAGACTTTTTCTCTTGATTTGTACCTTCATAAACAACTTCAAGTTTGTTCCAATTTCATGAGCCCTTTCAGCACTAGACACTCTATGAAACTCTTTCTTGAGTGCACAAACAAGGCATTCATACCTTTGAAATTTAGAGAATCTTTTCTCTTTTCCAATTCATACCATACCCGTAAAGGTTTTGGAATATCTTCCCCTACTTCATTTTTAGTTATAGGCATGAATAGCCCATCACATACAACTTACCAAAATTTTGTAATCTAGTGCTTACAAATAATTCTCATCCTATTTTTCCAATAAGAGTAGTCATTACCATCAAGAATGGTGGCCTAGTTGGAGATTGATTTTCCCTAAAGGTAGAGTTATTTTGGGTTACCATTGATCTTTTACTTTAGACGGTTAAGTCCTAATAAGATAACCGAGCTCTGATACTAAATGAAATACTAGTTATGCAATTTAATAGGGGGTGAATTGGGTTTTTAAATTTAAGTTAAGCAAATCACACACCAATTTAATCCAATGCCTAATGAAATAAAATTAAATAAATTTAACAATGCTAAAAAATAAAAGAGTAAGGGAGGAGAGAGCAAACTCAAATATTTTTACATGGTTCGGGAATTTCCGCCTACGTCCACGCCTCCAAGCAAACCAAACTTGAGGATTTCACTATCCAAGCCTTCCAAGGGTTAAAATGCTTATAATTGACTTTCAAGGTGTCATGGACAATTACAACAAGATATTATCTCCAATCTCTTCACCTAAATGTATCCCAACACTTACATCCTCTCAACTTGATTTTACAAAAATGATTACAACTAAATTTCACTCACACAATGTGTTTGATTAACACGAAGTCCAATGTGTGTGAATGAATGAAATGAATACACAAATTCTATGCTCAGATTGCAGAGGAATGCTCAATGATAATAATGGTTGTATCTTTTTATTTGAATTTGATTGAAATCATTTTAAGTTTAGAGTAGAAAACTAGCCGTTATTGACTTTCTAGTAATAGTTGACTTGCTGCTTTGTGTTAACCAGATTGTTACTTGATGTTACCGTTACATTCAAAGATTGAATTTTAAACATCTGCTTTGCTGCTTTTCATTTTGGGTTAGTTGGTTTTACTCCAGAGAGGTTCTGTTTGATAATTGGTTTGCCGTTTTGGTAAATCTGGTCATCAACTTGCTACGATGAAAACAATTTTTTCCTAAAATTATATTTTGGCCTCAATACTCTATAAAATTTACTGGCCTAAATCTTTATAAAACTTTATAAATACGTCCATTTCCAAACTTAAAATAACATTTGTTAATTTCAAAGTTCTCAAAAACTTTTCAATAAAATCATAAACTTGAAAAGAACTAATTTCATAAGATTTTTCTTGTTTCAAAAAACATAATATGTAATTCATATTTTCCAAAACGTGTGGTTTGTTAGCATCAAATCAACATTTTATACCATATAGGCTAACACATTTATGCATAAGTTTTCCAAGCCTATACAGGCTAACACATTTATGCATAAGTTTTCCAAGCCATACGAGATAATTTTTGAAAGTCATTTATTTTGAAAATAGTAAGGGATTGTTGGAATAGTTTTTTAAATAAAAGTTAAATTTAGCTATACCCCCTTATTAAATTGACATACTACAATTTACTTTCTAAAGTAGAACAATTTAATTTACCCCAAAAATCATTATTTTAACAGTTGGCTGATGTTGACTTAGTAAAATACGAGAATGCCATTATCCCTAACTAACAGCTCTGTCGAGTTAATAAGGATAATTTTATTTTGCTCCTTAAAGTCTAACATATTTCAAGTTAGATGACAAAAATAAATTTATTAATGAAAATCCCTTATAAAAATTCATAGAAGACTCTAAAAATTAAATTCATTTTTGCTTATAATTTAATTATAAAGCAAATATAATAATCAAGAATTTTATTTACAATATCACCACAATGAAAATTGAAAAAATCAATTTTTTTTCTTATTTCTTTGTCTTCTACTCTTTTTTCTTTTTCATATTCGTTTCTTTATCTATTTTTGTTCTTCTGCTTCTTTCTCCTTCTACTATGCATCAAATCAAAAAAATTTCTCCATTAATCAACATTATTATAATCAAAATTAGAGCATATAACACAATCAAAAAATTAAATTCTCAAAAATTAAAAAAAGGGAACTTTTTCTCTCTTTTTCTTTCTTCTTCATCTTTTTCGTTCCCTGCCCTATTATCTTCTTTTTTGTTTCTTTTTCTTTTTTCTTCTCCTCTTTCATAAAACATGTATTTCTCTGTTAATCCCAACCAAAACCATCCAAAATCTTCCCAACAACAAAAGGTTTTTTCTGCAATTGGGGATGTTATTAGCCCAGGTGTGCTCGTTGGAATCAGATGAATCAAATGGTGGGTTGGATTGACGGCAATGATGGCTAGCTTAGCGATAGTGAACAAATGGTAGAGCTCCTAATTTGGACAATTTGAGCGACGCTACTGTTGGATGTTTTCTATTGCTATGGGTGTCAATGTGCAAGCGTACATAACAAATAATATACTGATAATTCATATCGTCTCCACATAGATTGACGTTATCAAATTTGCTTCAGCAATCTTAACAGTGCAATTTTGTTCTAAATGAAATTAAAACAACTAATGAAACTAATCAACTAATTGAAACAAAAATGCAATAAATAAAATACAATAAGGAAAATTCTCTCATCAAACATAAGGATATAATCAATGGGAAAGAAAGTTGAGGGAATAAACTCACTTAATGGCATTAACTATTTTTTCAATTACAATATTATTGTTACAACATCTACTACAGCACTAGACAGAATCACTCATGTATCCTCAGTTGTCGCCTGTTGGATATCTTATACCTAATGAAACCTAACAGTAACCAATTATTATACTAACATTAGACATAACATTTAACATTCTAGGTTACATTTACCCTACAAGGTGAATCCTTCTATCTAGTTCTTCAGTAATTTTAGATCAAGCATGATCTTATTCAAATTGATATTTAGTCAACTTGGGAAATCTAATCTAAAACCAAATATTGTCTTAATTCGATCTGCTAAATCAGACCTTTTTTAGCCTTTTTCACCTAGTATCTACTAAATAGATGGTCAACTGAAATAGAAAATTGTAATAAATACAATTAATACAAATGCTAAAGCAAATACAGAACAATATACATATGTCAGTCAAACATCTATTACGATCGCTTATCACTCAACCACAATCAAATTCAGTTCATGATTTGTGATAGAATAATAATAAAATTATTTTATCCATTAAATACATTCTCATAAATAAATAGAAAACAAAAAAATAAGAAGAAGAACTTAGTTCTACTTGGTCTCTGTGATTTCTCCTCTATTTCCTCATTGAATCCTTTGTTACAAGCCCTCAAATCTCCCTCTTAATTTTTTTTTCTCATTGTTTTCTTTTTGGTATTCTCCTTGGGTGATGACTCGTCTTTTCTTTTCATATGTGCTCCTTTATAACTTAGAATTAGGACAACTGAAAGTGTGTGGCGCGCATACTCCATTTTTAGACTTCAAATCACAATCTTTTAGTTATTGCTCGCAAAATCCAGTCTATCATTAATCCAAAATTACTACAGCAATGGCTACAACATCTTTACTGTTCCAGACTCGTTTCAGCTCCTCTTTAGCAAAGTTCTTTCATTATCTTTGCAGGTTTGTTGCAGCAGCATTCCATCTTTAAACCTTGAGTTTTTCGGTCACCTACAATCATTCACATAATCTAAACAAAAAAAATCTAAAGTAACTCAATTTAAAAATAAACTAAAATGGATGCTGAAGCAAAATGTAACTAAAATGTAATAAAAACACATCATTTACTCTCTAAATAATATTGATTTAAGTTTAAAAGTTTCATTATAACTCTCATTTCCTAAAGTTATCAGTTGCCATGGCAAATCAAGGCAGAAGAAGGTTGGGTTTTGGCCAGCAATTGTTGTTGAATTGTATGATGCTGGAAAGGACGGTTGAATTATGGTGGTAGGAAAATGAAGTGGTAAGGCATGGTGGCCAGGGTTTTTGGAAAAAAAAAAAGTATTTTTTCTAAGTTAAACAGCAAAAGCTCTTTCTTTGTTCTTTCTTTTCTTTCTTTTTTTTAAATTTTAATTAATGCTTTAATTTGAAGGGTAGAGTTTGAGTCCATTGATTTCGAATTTTTTTAGAACTAATTTTGAAGCAAATTATAATTTTGTTACATTTCTAAAGCAATCTTTAGTTCTTTGAATTGGGTTTTTGATTTCTAATTGGGACTTGCAAGAAATTTTGTGCACATTGAATCCATTGTTAGAACAAATTAAAGAGGTTGATAAAATGCTATCTAGAGATTTGAATGAAAATTAGAATTGTGAGAATTAAATAGACAATTTTATTATTGGGACTGTTTGAAGAAATTGAGCATTAAAGAAAAAAATTTTGCTTTAAAAATTTTTTGATTAAAATATTAAAAATATAAAACTGATAACATTTTAAATGTTTAGTTTTAAAAAATTGTAATTCATTTGTTCAATTTCTTTTTCTCTTTTTCTTAATTTTTCAATTTTTTCTTTCATTCTTCTTCTCCTGCCTTTCTTCTTCATTATTTTTTTAATTGTTTGTTTCTTTATCCTTATCTTCTTCTTTCTTTCTTTTTCTTTCTTCTTTTTTTCTTACTTCTACTTCTTGTTTCTTCTTTCTTCTATACTATTGCTCTCACCAGCAACCATTCAAAATTTCAAATGATTGTATACATCGTAAAAACTGAACAAAAAATCAATTTTAAAATAATAAGCTATTTGGGTGTATAGTAAAATTTATTAAGTATTTAGGTGCATGCTTTAATTTATTAAAACGTTCGACTATGAATAAAAATAAAAAATTGAGGTTTGACTTTCTTATTTAGTTCACCCTAATAGAAAATGTACAAATACAATTTATCCTTTGAATCATTGAAATTAATAGAGAGAAAACAGCTTTTAGGGGGTAGATTGAAGTTTTCTTACTTTTAGAGGGTAAATTGAAGTATGTCAATCTAATAAGAGGGTCAAATGAAATTAACCCTAAAATAAATGATGTTTTATTGTACAGTCATGTCTAATTAATTGTGCTTTATTGTTGGGTGATTTCTATTACTATAGGTGTTAGTGTGCTAGTGTATACAACAGTAATATACTGATAGTATTCAAATCGTCTCCACAAAATTGATGTATTAAACTTGCTACAACAATCTTAACAATGCAGTTTTGTTCTATTTTAAATAAGACAATTTATGAAACTAATGAATTAATTAAACTAAAAATTCAATAAAGAAAATTTTCACTTCAAACACGAGGACAAACTCAATGGAAATAGAGTAGTTGAGCGATTAAACTCACTTAATGATGTTGATTGTTTCTCTAATTAAGATCTTATTTCTACAACATCTATTATAGCACTGGGTAGAATCTCTTATGCAGTCTCAGCTGTTACTTGTTGGAAATCTTATATCTAAATGCAACCTAACAATGACCAATTGTTATACTAAATTAGATATAACATTATGCGTTCTAAGTTCTAATTGCCCTATAAGATGAATTCCTATCTCTAGTTCTTCACTAAGCTTAGATCAAATATGGCCTTATTCAAATTAAGGTTTACTCAATTTGGGAAACTCAATCTAAAACCAAGTATTGTCTTAATTTGATCTACTAAGTCAAACTTTTTTTATTTCTTAGCTAAAATCCACTAAATAGGTGGTCAGTTGAAATAGAAAATTGCAATAGGTGAAATTAAGATAAAATATTATAGCAAATACAGAGCAAGACAGATATGTCAGTCAAACATCCATTAAGATCATTTATCATTCAACCACAATCAAATTCAGTTCATGATTTGCGATAAAACAATAAATAAAATTGTTTTAGCCATCAAATACATTCCCATAAATAAATAGAAAACAAGAAAATAAGAAAAAGAACTTAGTTCTACTTGGTCTTAGTGATATTTTCTATGTTCCTCCTCGAATCTTCTGTTATAGCCCTCAATATCTCTCTTAATTTGTTTTCTGTTTTCTTTTTTATGCTCCTTGATGATAGCTCCTCCTTTTTCTTTTCATGCGTGCTCCTTTTATAACTCGAGATTAGGGCAACCAAAAGTGTGTGGCACATATCCTTCATTTTTGGAAACTTCATATCGAAATCTTTTAGTTATTGCATATGAAATCCATTTTGCCATTAATACAGCAACGGCTACAGCATCTGCACTGTTCCAAACTTGTTTTAACTCCTCTGTAGCCAAGTTCTTTCATTATCTCTGCAAGTATACTGCAGCAACATTCTATTCCTAAAATTTGAGCTTTTGGCCACCTACAATTATGTATGTAATTTAAACACAAAATAATCTAAAATTGATACTCATACAAAATGTAACCAAAATGCAATAAAAAGCATCATTTACTCTCAAACTAATATTGATTTAAGTCTAAAGTGTCATGATAACTCTTATTTCATAGTGTCATCACTTATAGAAGGGGTATCTTTTCACTTAAGGATACATCCATTCATAGTATCATTTAATTTGAAATGGTGATGGTTCAATTTGAACCATTGGTTAAAATTAAATATTGATCCAATTGCCATGAATGAAGGGATATCATAAAATGTGACAACTGAAATGAATGGGCACAAGTATATCTATAAATAGAGGCCATGTATAGGCTATTTAGACATAAACATAATGAACCTACACCACTCTTTTCTTATCCCTCTTTTTTAAATGAATTTCATTGTATAACACATATTTTTATGCATCAATATCCAATATATTGTTTTTGTAGCAACAATATATTGATTCTTGACAAGCTTCCAACATTCAAGACTATTTAAGTTTGTTTTCGTCAATGCACAATGCAAATAAATAAATAAATGCTTCATTATATTCTAGAAAGCAACATTTGTAACATGCCTTGAAGTACACATTATTTTTCTACAGTTTACCTATTATTATTATTTTCTTTCTAGACACAAAGTTCTAAACACCTTACTTTATATAATAAAATTCCACTATTATTACTGCAATTCTCTACATTTGCTATTCCCGAAAAGGATATATCCCAACATGCTATGAAATGAAAGAGGAGTTGTTGTGCTTGTTTTCTTGTTCAGCTTGTTGGAAGAGGAGGCCAAGTGAATGCGAATCAGAGAGCTCCTTGAGCAGTACCACTAATACTTTCTAGCTGATTAAGGAGCTGACAAGTAGGGGTGGGCGTGATTCATTCGGTTTGGTTTTTTATTAAATTTTTCATAATCGTTCGATTATGATTATTTTAAAATTATAATCGCGATTAATCAAATTATCGAAATAATCAAACTCGATTAATCGAAATAATTCGATTAGATTCGGTTCGATTATTTCGATTATGGGCCTATTGGACTTATTTTGGGTTTTTTTTTAATTTAAAACCTTAAATTAATAAATCTACCACAAACATAAAAAGTTAACAAACAAAAATCAAAATATGTCTCAAAGTATGTTCAAGAACAAATATGTTCAAATAAAGACCCGTACATAAAAGATAAAAATTTATTTAAACAAACAATTTGTTTCTTAGTTAAAAGTTTTTAATCTTTTACTGCTTTTATTATTATCCCTATTTTCGTGATTGTTGGTACATGTGTCAAATCATAGGTGGAAGCCTCTAAAAAATAAAAATTAACCAAAAATCAATTAAGATTATAGTTTGATTAAGGATCCATATAGAGTTAGTTAGCAGAACCAACTGGAAAATGTTTTTGTCTGAACCTGTTGCAGAAAATTAATACTTGCTGGCATTTTTTATTAATTGATTTAGTTATGAATACAAACTTAAAAAGTCATGAATGAGACGTGTTTGAACTTGCTTTAGACCTTTAGTTTTCATCAGTAGGAAAGACAGCACCAGCATTCACAGCACCAGCATTTAGTTATGAACTTGCTTTATGTGCTTTGGAAAATATCAGTGAATCCAAATTCACCGCACACTATAGAGAACATTTTCAAACACAGCTCTAAGATATAAAAATCGTGAACAATCTCAACAGTATCCAGTTTGCAATTTGGGAAAAGAAACTGAAAAATCCAAAAAAACCAATCATTCAATTATCTTTCAATCAAAGAAAAAAAACCATATCTCACCCAAATGGGGGAAAAGAAAAAACAAAAAATGAATCAAAAATCAATTTTGGTATACAAATTAGTAGTCCTAGGTGTAACTAAATACAACATCTCAAGTGAACGAACCTCAACAAATTACAAAATGATACATGAAACAATCAGCAGCCGCTCAAGTTATTGGTTTTTATTCTCTGCAAAAACATAACAAACCAGACAAAAACGACAGCGATATTTATATAACTCAAGCACATTAACAAAAACATGGGAAAGGAAAAAGAAATGAACTTTAAACCAATTCATAAAATCGAAACGAAAAATGGAACCTTTTTTGTTAGATTTTTGTTCTACTTAGAGACTTTGTTGACAAAAACAAAAGATCTTTGCGTGAGCACTGAGCCCACTGTATTCAGACAAATAATGGTAGTAGGGGAGCACCGTGATAGCAGCAACGAGCAGTGATGACTGACGAGCAATAGGGACGAGATTCCAACGTGAAGGTACTGCGGGTGAAGGTCACGAGTTCAGCCTTGTTTAGTTTAGACTTATGATTAGGGATTGTTAATTGACATTCGGTTTATTTGCTATTCGGTTCGGTTTTTTTATTTTTTTAAAACCAAAACCTGAACCGACTGGTTTTTTCTATTTTTATTATATTACCATTCGGTTTTTTGGATGCAAAAAAAACGCATAAAAACCGAACCGAACCATTCGGTTCGGTTCGATTTTTTATTAATCAACTTTTTTTTCCCACTCGTACTGACAATGAGCGACAATAGCACCATTCGGTTCGGTTCGATTTTTGATTAATCAGCTTTTTTTGCCCACTCGTACTGACAATGAGCGACAATAGCAGTGTCAGAGGCATTGTAAAGAGTAGCAGGCGATTAGAGAGCTTAAGGAAGAGTGCCGCAAAGAGCAATGGGAACGTGATAAGGAAATAGAAAGAGAGCAATATGAAGACATAATAGCGTCCCATGAGACATGGAGGAAAAGTACTTTTAGCAACTATGCGAAAAGTAAGAGGCAAGGCAAAGAGGTAGTGCATGTAAAGATGTGAGAGACAATACAAAAAACAATTAATGAGGAGGACGTGAATATGATGTTGTTAATGATAGGGGCGGAGCTCAGGGGGAAATTCTACGGGGGCTAATTTTAAACTTCTAATTTTTATGTTATTATATATAAACTTTCTACATTAATTGTTCAAGGGCCAATATGGACATTTTATACTAACTTTTCATATTTTATTTAAAAACGCTAAAATTTTTTTAAATTTTGCAGGGACAGGGCACCCTCTAGTCTTATATGGCCTTCACCCCGTTGATGATTATGAAGACGGCAATCATCATCACTAAGATCCAAAGCGGTAATACAAGCAGTGTTTAAAACAATGTGAGAGGCAGGACGAGGAGTAGCAGCAATGCAAGCTGCTACGAGAAACAGAGGCAGAAAGAGCAACGAAGAAGAGAAAAAGAGGGAATGTTTAACCCCTCAAGCAACTGGTAAGGATTTGAAGAAGAGTAATAAAGGAACAATCCTTACTACTTTCACTAAAAAAGATTTTGGTATCAACTGAGGTCTGATTCATGTCATATGAGGGTTTTACAGATAAACTAGGGTTTTATAGATAAACTTGAGATTTAAGTAAGACAATTTTATATAATGGCAAGTCTAATAAGTAAAAGACCCACCAAGCAAATTAATAAATAATGTTTTTTCCACACATCTTAAATGTTTTGTTACACGTCTTCTAGTTTCGGTATTTTAAGGAGATTGCAATGCATAGTTAGAATATAAACATGTTGTGTAACCAATAGTTGTGGCCTCTTAGCTGACATAGATCGTGGCTTTTAGTTCACTTATGGTGAGTTATAAGAATTATTTTTCATTTCAAACCTTTTTCGTTTCTTTTCTATTTTGTTCTTTGTGCTATGTATGAGTATAGTCGGACTTCTACTGATATTTTTCAAAATTTATACTCCATATGCTTGGATCCTTCGTTTATGTCACCAATATTGCAAGGATAATATTAAGGGTCCAGCTATGTTACCACTGTAGTAACATACCATATTCTTTTGTCTTTCCTTATCCACCGTTAGGTTTAACTCAAAACAAGTGCAGTGGCTATTAACATTAAACTCCCTAATATTTACTACAAAATCACAAAAGTAACAAAATATTGACACATAAGTCCATAAATTTACAATTCATTATTCAATAATATTAAAACATTTTAATTACTTTAAAAATATAATTAAATAATATATTACTTAATTATATTAAAACATTTAATAAGTAAAAATTGATTATTATATAATAAGCTAATATAACTAATAATATATATTTAAATATTATATAAAAATTAAAATATATAGTATTATGTTATGTTATTTAATTATATTAAAATAATTAGTGTATAAAAATTAATTATTTTTAAATATTTAATAAAAAAATAATACATACTTAAATATTAATAAATTTGAATAATATTAATTTAAAATTAATAGTAATATAAATAGTGATATAAAATATTATTACATATACTACAGTTCATGTTGCACCAAACCTGATGTTGTATTACAATTTAATATACCTTAATGACACACACTGTAATACAATGCAACTAATGCAATACAATTTATTGTGTCAACTGACCTAGTTAATTTCACCGATAAATTGATTCATTCTTATATTTGAATTAATATATTAAATTAATATTCTTTCTTATTAATTAATTAATCTAATATAGTAAAACCATGTATTAATTACAAACCATATTTTATGATAAATATGAGTATGAATTTGGTCTCTTGTTCTTAATTTGTTGTTAATATTTTTTGATAATACTTATTCAATATACAACAAATAATTTCAATATGCAATAAAAAATATTAATTTACTAGTTAATAATTTTTTTATTGTTTAATAAGAAGGTATCAAAAGTGAAGGGGATGGCAACTTACTCATCATGTATTCTTACATCTACGAGCTTGATGAATAAGTTTAGAAACTTTTAATAAGAATTTGGAGGCAAAACCATTTTATGCTCCACACTTATTTGAGAACTTTTTTCATATCTCATGTTCAATAATTTTGAGTTAGTGATAGAATTTAGTTGCTAATTTCTAGAGATATGGAACTGAAATTAGTAGGCATGTAAAGAATTCAATCAATTTTTTTATAGCATTTTAATTAATTTATTTAGTACAAATAAAAATTAGTTTTATCAAGGATATATTGACATTTAGGTAAGTGTATAGAGTAAATTTTCTTTTTAAAATTTTGATGATGGGTGTGTGAATTAATAATTAAAAAATACACTCACTTTTTTTTATTTAAGTTTAAAAAATCAAAATAAGTAGGACTAATGAGTCAAAATTTAATATTATCTGATTTTTTTAATTTTAAAATAAAACAGGGATTAGTGTAATTAACCCAAAAGACAAAAAAATATGGTATGCTGCCACTGTAGTAACATGCCATGATCCTAATGTTAAATATAATGTACCTGTCCAATTCTACGGTAGTAACATACTATGATCCTAATATTAAATATGATGGAGCTGCCTAATTGGACTTTCTTATGAGCACCGTCAGTGATATATTCTAACCTCATTAATGAGAGGTTTGGCTAGCTGCTTAGTTGGACTTTCTCATGAGCAATGTCCAACAAATTAATAAGCCTAGTTGGTCATATGGGCGAAGATATTAAACATACTATAATCAACTTGACAGAATTCTAATATTGCGAGCTGGACCAAAATTTGTTGGGTAAATTTAGTTACGATTATTGACCGAAAGTCGCAACAAGAAGAAAAATTTGACTAGAGTTCTGCTCCATTGATGAATTAAGAACATATGGCGGGGAAATTTTCTCAAAAGAATAGTGACTTGTTCGTTTTACAACTATACATGCATGCACGTTTACGTCTTGAACTAACCCAGACTCGCAGCCCTATAAGGAGGCGTAAATACATATATATGTTCACATTCAGCCTCAATATTGCATGTAATACATTAAGCACATTCAACCTCAATATTGCATGTAATACATTAAGCAGCAGCTGATCAAAAACTGAAAATGCCTACAACAAGCTGTGTTTCTTTACGTTTAGGGCCACTTGTTTCACTAAGAACACGTTCATGGCAGCAGGGCCGATCCCTGCATTCAAATTCATTGTCATGCATATGCCAGTTATCGTCTCTGCCGAAGCCATTGGTCACAGATTTCAAAACCTCGCCTCGTCAAAACGTATGTTAATTAAATACTTTTCCACCCCATGTCTTTAATTAAATATTTTTCCATCCCATGTCTTTCTTTTGCTACCGTTAGATATTGCTTTTATGGCTTTAATTTGATTACATTTTATGATGTTGTTGTTTTTAGGTATTAACATATGAAGGTGATCGTGGTACCAAGAGCTTGGAAGAAGAATTGCAAGAGAGAACAAGGAAGGCTCTGAGGAAATCTAGCAATGATCCAATGGCTACAATGAAGTTGATCGACACCATTCAGCGGCTGGGAATAGGGTACCATTTTGAAGATGAAATTATGGAACGACTTGAAAGGTTTTCCGACGGGGATGCAGCCGGTGAAGACAATCTCTTTGAAAATGCACTTCATTTTAGGTTGCTGAGGCATAATGGATTACCAGCTTGCACCGGTAAATTACTAAATTAACCCAGTAAAATCACAGTGCCTTTCATCGAAGAGAGTTTTGGTGTTACATTTTTTAATGAATGACAATGTGATTATGCCCTTGTAAGTTATGATTTCAATTTAATGTAATTTTTTGTTTGGTAAATAGATATTTTCAAGAAATTTATTAACAAGGAAGGGAAGCTAAAGGAGTCCGTGTCGAAAGATACACGGGGTATGTTGAGTTTGTACGAGGCATCTTACTTGGCCACACAAGATGAAGACATATTATTTGAAGCCATGGAATTCACAAAAACTGAACTCACACAGTCAGTATCACTTATGGATTCACAATCCAGTAGGCATGTTGTTCAAGCCTTGGCACTTCCAAGGCACTTGAGGATGTCGAGATCTGAAGCTGGAAACTACATTAATGAATATAGCCAATCATGGAACCATGACCAGACTCTGCTTCAACTTGCAAAGTCAGATTTTAATATGGTTCAGTCATTGCACCAAAGAGAGTTGGCTGAGATAAAAAGGTGGGCCTCTAACAATAACATGATAGATTATTTAGTCAACGTCAACGATTAATTGGTATTTCTGTTATGTTCTTTTAGGTGGTGGAAGCAATTGGGTCTAGTTGACAAACTTGGCTTCGGTAGAGATAGACCATTAGAGTGCTTCTTATGGACCGTGGGTATATTTCCGGAACCATATTATTCAAATTGCCGGATTGAGCTAGCCAAAACCATTGCGTTGCTATTGGTCATTGATGATATCTTTGACACTTATGGCTCACTGAGCGACCTGGTTCTCTTCACCGAAGCAATTCAAAGGTTTGATTGATGGCTCCTGTTTTACATTACTATCTATAATTTGAGCCTCTGCGGCCTGCAATACATAATATTATTCAGCGGATTTTTTGCAATTAATTTATAATGCAGATGGGATCTTGGTGCAATGGAGCATATTCCTGAATATATGAAGATATGTTACATGGCATTGTACAACACCACCAATGAAATTTCCTACAGGATTCTCAAAGATCATGGATGGAACGTTGTTCCGCAATTAAAAAGAACGGTAATGCTCTTTCGGATATGCTGAGATTACAAATGTAATATATTTAAGATATTGTATCATCCGAACTAAGAGGCCCTTTTTTTAATTGTTGCAGTGGATCGACATATTTGAAGCTCAACTTTCAGAAGCTAAGTGGTTTAGTGAGGGATATGTACCCACACAAGAGCAATATTTAAGAAATGGAGTTACAACAGGAGGTACTTATATGGCATTGGTGCATGCTTTCTGTCTCATGGGACAAGGCGTTACCAAAGAAACTTTGGCAATGATGGAGCCATATCCGAATCTCTTCTCTTGCTCAGGCAAAATTCTTCGGCTCTGGGATGATTTGGGAACTGCCAGAGTATGTGATTTTAGCATCAACTTGATCAATATGTATTATCAATCAATACATTTGTGTTGGAAAAAATTAAATTTTCTTTTTTTTTTTTACCCCTTTACAGGAGGAGCAAGAGAGAGGAGATGTTGCATCTAGTATAGAATGTTACATGAGGGAGAAGACGATTTCATGTGAAGAAGAAGCCAGAAAGCACATAAGGCAGCTGATTCGCAGCTTGTGGGTAGAGCTCAATGGAATGTTAGTGGCTCCGGCAGCATTGCCTGCATCCATAGTCAATGCTTCATTGAACCTTGCTAGAACTGCACAAGTTGTGTATCAGCATGGTGATGATAGTACTGTTACCAGTGTCAATGGCCATATAGACAGACTGTTTTACAATCCCTTTACCTAGGAACAAGGCCACATCTAAAGAGAAAAGACTTATGAAATCTGGTTTAAAAACTACATTTATTTTAGGGACCTCAGCTGTATATTAATTCCTATTGAAGAAGGTTGTATGTACGGAGAGTGATAAAACAACGACAAAATCACCACAAAATCGATTTTATTTCGGTTGTTAATCTAAAAAAAATGACAAAATAAAATGATATCATTTTAATAGTGATTTTGCCAACATTAGTCGCATCTTTGTAGATATATCATCGTTCGTTTTTAATATATTCATAATATTCCCAAAGATAAATGCTTGTTTATTTTTACATTTTAAATTAATAATTCATTTAGTCCCTATTCTTTGAAATAATCTTAAACTTTTCGATTATTAAATATCTATAATCTTACCTCTACTTTTTATTTATTTTTACAATAGTATCCTTGCAAAAATCCCTAAAATAATTATTATTTACAAATAACAAATCAATATCAAATTAAAAGTAAAAGTAAAATAACAATTAAAAAAATTA
>VKKW01000678.1:0-24089 GCA_018350135.1 Citrus trifoliata
CTGCTCTGCCAATTACACTTTCAAATACCCATCTTTCCAAGATTTGTGTGTGATTGGTTGTCCCAAGATGAAGATTTTTACTACAGGAGAATCAATCACGCCTCCGGGAGTAAACGTCCAGTATGGAGAGAGAGCGGATCAACGGTGTTGGGCTAATAATGATCTAAACGCAACCATACAACAGTTACATGCTGAGAAGGTACGGATATACATATTACTCTCTATCTCCCACAATAAATTTTTACAAAATTTGCTTTTCTTAAATACAATATTTGTTACAAAGTAAGTTTAAATTGATCAATAAGAATTTTTTTTCAGCTGTTGGCGGTGTCGTCGATATACTCTACGCATTACGACTAATTTCATAGGCTTCTTATGACTTGGAGTTGCGAATTTTAGAAGAAAGTTTCAACTGGTAATTAATTTATATTTCATTTATTTAATCCCATGGCTTGTATCGCAATTTCATCTGAATTATTTAGAATGGGTCCCTCGGTTTACTGTTAAATTTGCAATGCAATTTTAATGATCCTTTCAGACTTTTATGGACAGATTTTGCATAATTGAATGTCTTTTTAGTCTAGTTTAATTTGACTCTTTTTTTTTTTTGCGAGCTCCCCTCGTCTTCTAAAATTTTATAACTCCTTGCATACGCTTTTATGATAAAATTTCATTAAAAGCCTTCGTATTTTATAATTCCTTGAAAACGTGCATACTTTTTCCATTCTTTCTTTGCCAATTATTTATTCTCATCATTGCTGTTCTTTTATTTTAGTTTGTGTTCTGTTTGTTCATGGGTTTGCTTTTCTTCACAACCTATATTCCTTGGAAATTTAAAAAAAAAAAAAGTACGTTAATCAGTGCATTGTTCCCATAACAAATCCTTGAACCATCAAATGTTGGTATCAACAAGTGTATTGTGGAAATATTGTTTGAAAATATTCATAAAAAATCAAGTTTTCACAAACCAAAAAAGGGACTAATTTGGTCTAGCATATACATAATATTTTCTCCACTGTTCCTGTTAAAATTTATCTACTCTATGATGCAGAATGTCTGGATACTGATGAAGATTTAAGTCACTCTTCTTCCGTGAATAAGGTCGTTTTTCTTTTTTCCTCTATTCAAAGTTTACATTCTGAGGGGTTCGCGTTTCCATCTTCGTGATCTTCTTGTGATTCACTGCATCGTGTCGCTACATCTGTGATAGTGTGAGTTGCAACCTGTCTGTTTCCTTTGTTTGATCATCGCAAGTCCAAAGACATTTTATTCTAGCTAAGCTTTGTGTATGTATTAAAAAAATTTTATTCTCAATATATATGACTCAATGAGAGGTCTTTTATTATATAGATGTCATGAATTTCTATTGTATTTTGGGATTTGATGGTGTATTATTGTCTCATTGCAAGGTCTTGTAATCACTCTGATTCTCATTTGAGGAGGTTGGTCTCGTCTGTGTATGTATTTATATCCACAAGAAATTTGATAAATGGTCTTGTCGTTTTCTCATTAAAACATCTAGTGCTTCATAGGTTGGAGGGCTACCAGGCATCAGGGCCAGATTTTTAAACTCAAAGTTCTTCGTGTCATTTACCCATTTGATTATCAAATAGTCATAAAAGCATATAAATTCAAGTTAGCGTATCATTTTTACACAATATACTAAAACTAACACAAGAACTTGGCCGACATTTTCAGTTGAATAACTCAGACCCCCTTACTTCCTCGGGCTGACGGCCCAAAGTGAAAATATCTAAAACAAATAGTTGCAACATTTACCCATTTGATTATGATTCAAAAAACTACACAAATGGAAAAATTATTGGGATTGTTAAGATAGTTAAAATGGTTAGTTATTGTTTCAGTTTGTTAGGCAAGATAGTTAAGAGTTACTGACGTGCTAGCTGAGCTGGCATAAGTTAGTTATTTTGTTAGCTCAAGCATATGGAATCTGAAATGCTCAGGAACCTTGTATAAATACATTTGTGATCAGCTAAAGAATGGATGATTCATATTTATTTATCAAATCCAGCTCTTAGATGATCTCTGTTCTTTCTTTCATTTCTCACATTTTCTTACTTACCAAACAGATTAGAAACTTTTACTTGGTATCAGAGCCTGATGTTACGGACTGCAATCGTGACACCCAAGATATGCGTCCGTACGCTAGTGTCGATGCTGGTTGTGCTGATTGTTGGAGACGTGCTTCAGGAAAGTGTGTGTGGCGATACAATGCCCTAGACTCTTTGGAGTTCAGGCAGGCCGACCCGGTTGAGTTTGGGTAGCTTGTTGCTAGTCGAGGACTTAACGCTGAAGAGGGGTCTTGGAAAATCCTGACGCACACTGGTTGGGAACTGAGGCCGTTCTCCTGACGAGCCCAAGGCAGGGCGAAACCAGTCAACATTGTGCCACTTCCTCCAGGCTTACTCTCGTAGTATGGGATGCGGGAGTGCCGCACGGGCTCGAAACTACTCGTCCCGTGACAAATGGTATCAGAGTCGCGCTTGTCATCTCGCAAAGCCCTCGTCGCGAGCTTGCCAAGCGCTCCAATGCCGCACCACGCGGGTCCCCACCCTTTCGGACACAAGGGTGGACAAGCGGGACGAACAGGCGGGTTCTCACACCCCTAAGCGTTCGCACCAAGTGGATGGTGTCTGCACGCGGGTCCTCTCCACGGATCGAGGACGAGTAGGCAGGGAGTTCATGGGTTGAGTTTGGCAAGCCGATCTTCACGTTTTCGCGTGGAAGTGCACACTTGCGAGGCGTACTCCTCATGCACGAGGACGTGCATGGTTATGTCCGTGGGAGAATGTTACGGACCGCAATCGTGACACCCAAGATATGCGTCCGTACGCTAGTGTCGATGCTGGTTGTGCTGATTGTTGGAGACGTGCTTCAGGAAAGTGTGTGTGGCAATACAATGCCCTAGACTCTTTGGAGTTAAGGCAGGCCGACCCGGTTGAGTTTGGGGAGCTTGTCGCTAGTCGAGGACTTAACACTGAAGAAGGGTCTAGGAAAATCCTGACGCACACTGGTTGGGAACTGATGCCGTTCTCCTGATGAGCCCAAAGCAGGGCGAAACCAGTCGACATTGTGCCACTTCCTCCAGGCTTACTCTCGTAGTATGGGATGCGGGAGTGCCGCACGGGCTCGAAACCTCTCGTCCCGTGACAAATGGTATCAGAGTCGCGCTTGTCATCTCGTAAAGCCGTCGTCGCGAGCTCGCCAAGCGCTCCAATGCTGCACCACGCGGGTCCCCACTCTTTCGGACACAAGGGTCGACAAGCGGGACGAACATGCGGGTTCTCACACCCCCAAGCGTTCGCACCAAGTGGATGGTGTTTGCACGCGGGTCCTCTCCACGGATCGAGGACGAGTAGGCAGGGAGTTCATGGGTTGAGTTTGGCAAGCCGATCTTCACGTTTTCGCGTGGAAGTGTACACTTGCGAGGCGTACTCCTCATGCACGAGGACGTGCATGGTTATGTCGGTGGGAGAATGTTACGGACCGCAATCGTGACACCCAAGATATGCGCCCGTACGCTAGTGTCGATGCTGGTTGTGCTGATTGTTGGAGACGTGCTTCAGGAAAGTGTGTGTGGCGATACAATGCCCTAAACTCTTTGGAGTTCAGGCAGGCCGACCCGGTTGAGTTTGGGGAGCTTGTCGCTAGTCGAGGACTTAACGCTGAAGAGGGGTCTAGGAAAATCCTGACGCACACTGGTTGGGAACTGAGGCCGTTCTCCTGACGAGCCCAAGGCATAGTGAAACCAGTCGACATTGTGCAACTTCCTCCAGGCTTACTCTCGTAGTATGGGATGCGGGAGTGCCGCACGGGCTCAAAACTACTCGTCCCGTGACAAATGGTATCAAAGTCGCGCTTGTCATCTCGCAAAGCCCTCGTCGCGAGCTTGCCAAGCGCTCCAATGCCGCACCACGCGGGTCCCCACCCTTTCGGACACAAGGGTGGACAAGCGGGACGAACAGGCGGGTTCTCACACCCCCAAGCGTTCGCACCAAGTGGATGGTGTCTGCACGCGGGTCCTCTCCACGGATCGAGGACGAGTAGGCAGGGAGTTTATGGGTTGAGTTTGGCAAGCCGATCTTCACGTTTTCGCGTGGAAGTGCACACTTGCGAGGCGTACTCCTCATGCACGAGGACGTGCATGGTTATGGTGGTGGGAGAATGTTACGGACCGCAATCGTGACACCCATGATATGCGCCCGTACGCTAGTGTCGATGCTGGTTGTGCTGATTGTTGGAGACGTGCTTCAGGAAAGTGTGTGTGGCGATACAATGCCCTAAACTCTTTGGAGTTCAGGCAGGCCGACCCGGTTGAGTTTGGGGAGCTTGTCGCTAGTCGAGGACTTAACGCTGAAGAGGGGTCTAGGAAAATCCTGACGCACACTGGTTGGGAACTGAGACCGTTCTCCTGACGAGCCCAAGGTAGGACGAAACTAGTTGACATTGTGCCACTTCCTCCAGGCTTACTCTCGTAGTATGGGATGCGGGAGTGCCGCACGGACTCGAAACCTCTCGTCCCGTGACACTGAGCTATCAATTCTCATGGCTTCGTCAAGCTTGAAAGGTTTGGTAGTTGTTCTGTTTTATCTTCAGTTTCATTTTTGTGATCACAGAAACGTTAGGACTTGCGTGCATGAAAGCACATTAAATCACGGAAATTTTGTCAGACATGCATGCAAATGAAATTTTATCAGCAGTCTTGTAATTTTCTATTTTGTTGTTGTCGTCATTTTTTTACTACTAGTACTGTTTGAAATTCTAGTATTTTAGATGTGAAATTTATTATGTTAGATATTCGAGATATCTATGATGCTGAATACAGGGCATGTGTTGTCTAAATTTATTTTATTTTGTTTGCTTCACATCCTATTTTCAAAAACTTTGAAGAATGCTAAGAGAAGGAACAAAGGGCTAAAGAGTTAAATGTAACATTGCTATTAATTTGTTAATTGCCATCATTTTTAATTTTTGCCCTGCTTGTTCTGTTTACCCATTTATTTCATTTGGTTTGCTCCACATCTATCTTTCCTAACTTAGGAAGGCAAGGATTTTGAAAGCTTGCTTGATAAAATTTGAAAGTTCTGAAGAAGATTCAGGTCACTCGTGTGCAGCCTCTGGAATAAGAGCTGTGTTACTGTTTAAAAGTTTTCATGCTCTGGAATAAAATTTGCTTTACTGTGTTACTGGTCAACTTCATTATTCTACTAATGCTTTACTTCATCTTCATTGTATCACTACATTGACAGCGTTGACAGTGTAACTAAAACCCTTGCGTTCACAAGCAATTTTGATCACATTAAACTTTTAAGAAATTATCTTTTATAGCCATCTTCCATATTATTAGGAGGAGTCGTTTTCACTATTTTTAAGAAATTTTGATCACATTAAACTTTTGATCTGAGTTCATAACAAAAATCAAAACGGTGCATGACATCAAGATTATGATGAATCAAATTGACTCCCAATACGTTAGTTCATAAAAAATGCTTTTCTTCTTCCAAGTAATCTTATCATTTCTTTCATTTTATTCATTCTCCTCTTTCAAGTCTTCAATCTTATACTCAGTAAGTACATTACTGAACTGCTTTTTCACCTCAGCTCCAGACAACCGAGAAGGTGCTTGTCCCCACTCTCTAGTTTTGTATTTTCGGAACCTATGATTTGTTGGTAAAAATCGATGGTGACCCACGGGACGATTTTCTACTATGTATCAACCAATTAGATCTAGTGTATTGTTGGCAAACAAGAAATGCTTATTTACCTTTAATACTCCACCCAAACAAGTTGGCATATGCTAGAAAGTCGGAGATAGTCCATAACAATGCTGCGTGTGACTTGAACATTTGATTACGTAATGCATTATGCATCATTCCAACCATACTAGCATCACTACCCGAGTCATGACTAACCTGTTTCTTAGTTAGATTTCAAAGATGAAGATGGCTCACCCTCCAATATCCAGTTTTAATACTTTAACCAATAGCCATTTATAATGATATGGTCTCTTGCCACTTTCCTTATAATGAAATATCGATATTACGACACCTCTTAGAAGGACAATAAATTCTTTTATCACCAACAACATTCTCAAATGCAAAATCTATAAATTTTTTGACCCCATCAGTATATGAATTGGATATCTATTTGGCAAACCAACCCAACTCTGGTCCATGACTATCTCCTTTTAATGCACTAGAAAATTACTTAAATAAATCACTTTAATTCTTCATTTCTACTACTAAACAAGATATTTTCATGTGTGTGCAGTTTCGCAATATAATAAAAAAATTATTATACAATTTTATGGTTTTATATATATGGAAGCAAGCAAGCCACAAGAATCAGAGAAAAAGATGTGAAAATTAAAGTATATATACAATAATAATTAATCTAAAAAACAGTTTGCAATACCTTCTGTAAAGAAATATCCTCACCCACTGCTGAGAACTTCACTTGGCTATCAATTACAGATATATAAAGCCTGTTACCTAGAAACAAAAAATTAGGTCAGCCAGCTGAAACATATTTATAAACCATCATTGGAGATAGTACTCCATTTATAAACAAAATTACAAGACTCAAAACCAAGTCGACTCAGCAAAATCATAACCGATTACATTCATCCCACTCAGCTCCTCCACTCCCATCAATATATCCAACATTCCCTTCATATTTACAAAAGGTAAGTGGTCCTATATATCCCACTCAAGAATGCATAAGTTTTCTTCAATCTTAAGTATCTAAAGTTTTCCTCTACGTTTATAGAAACTTCGGAAGCATCTCCCTATAGTTCTTCAAGTACACGACATAGATATATGAGTGTTTATGTGTTATGCCAAAACAACACATGACACCCATTTGTCTAGTATGCACCCAGAGAACATGAGGAGCAGCTGCTGAAAAACCCATTTTTACGTGGGAAAAAAATTTCAGGCACTAGCTACCATAGAAATCTATGCATTACCAAACTGTCCAAGCCTAGATAATCAAGAATTATTAATAGACATAAGATCCTCACTATCATCCAAAAGATGACACTAATAAAACATGTGTCTATTAATAATTTATTAAAGGAGTTTAAGCTTTCAATGCATGTATCAAAAGTTTAAAATTGAATCTGAAACTTGAATAACACATAAAAATCATAAATCTCTTCAATTTATTCCTAATAAAATGTAGCATTTTTTCACATTTCATTCTTAAGCAAAACCATAAAAAATTACAAACAATAAATACATTTTCTAGCACTGATGCACATTATGTTTACTGAGCAATAAGTTTTAAGTCATTCATATTAAAATACTTCTTCCTATTCTATCAACAAATAACTAGTACGTACACACAATTAATAAATTAAATGTAACCTGGTTGTGAATCTTGCAAAGTCTTCCTATTTGGTTTTTTTTTTTTTGGTGGTGGGGGGGGGGGGGGGGGGGGGGGGGGGGGGGGGGGGGGGGGGGGGGGGGGGGGGGGGGGGGGGGGGAGGGGGGGGGGGGGTGTAACTGGTTATGCTCATTTGTATGTTGTAACAGAAATGGATCCAAAGCCTTAGTTTTAATTAGCTTCATTATAGCCATGATTAGGTGTTTAAAAACCCACTGAATATTTTTTTATAAGAAATCAACAATATTGTTGAAAGAAAATCCAAATAAAAATAATAAAGCAATGCATAGATTAAGGCTCTTTATTATCTAATAACTAATCAAAACTAAGTTGTGGGTAAAGGCGAATATGTTTGTTTGGCCAATGATAAACTCAAGGAATCACCAATAATCAACTAGTTTACTATTCCTTATGCCATGCAATGTAATGGCGACGGTAATGGCGACAAGGCAGGCAATAACTAGCTAGCTAGTTATGATAGTTGCTTAACTTAACCTACTGGAAATCTGAAGACCAAAATGAAGAAGAAACTTTGCCTAGAACTAGAATAGGAAAACATTCATACCCAAAACCAATATACATGATTAAGAAACTTGATTATATGTATATTTTGTTTGCCACACCAAATCCCACTATTTCCATACTCATAAGCACAAAAAACCATCGCAAAAATGAATGACCATATAAAATAAAATAGGTCGTAGGACATTGAGAATAGGACAATATGATTTATGTACCGTAAAATAACTATATCTGCAGACAACTATATTTCTGTTAGAACTCTAAAGTTTTCCATTAAATTTTTTTCCCTGTTAGGTAAACCACTTAACTGAAACACTTAAGCAAGATTGACAATCATAGACATACAAGTATTAATAGGCTGGTTCAAGTGAAATGAGCATTATTTCACATATCCTTAGGCTTTTAAGTCATTTAGAAGTCATTCATGTAAACAATTTCTTCATATACTTTCAATATAATTAGTACATACACAATTAATTAATTAATTAAATAAATCTGTTTCAGCTAGCACAGGAACTTAAGCAATCAGAGCTAGTAGTTATAGCTAGGACTTGAATGAGGCACCTTTCAAAGTTCAAGAGGAGCATCTGAACAGAATGAAAGCAGTTTGTAGAAATGGTAGTGATGCTTTACATCTACATGCTCTTACACAATATGAACTTTCATTTATTCAAGAACATAACACTAATCCAAGCTCTTACTCTACAAGTCAATTCAGTTTGTAGATGCAAGCCATTGTAAAAACTTTTGTGTTATAATTTCCGAAAATGGAACATGACATTACTAATATAGAATCAGCAATGTTATATAACTTATCAGACAATATAACAAGCACTTGGCGAGCATATAAGATAAACTAAAACAAGTTAATTAGAAAATGAAACTAAAACCCAAGCTCCGCTATTCATTGTAGAAGCTTTAAACATAAAATTAAAGTAAATCTAAATACATGATTGTAAAACATTAGAATGAATGTTGAAATGAAAGCTAAATTCAATAGTAATCCAAATGAATCCATTTGAACTTTGTAAATTCCGCAGAACAAAATTAATTTGAGTGAGCAAAGTCACCAATGGAACAAGAACAGAAGGGCTTCAACTTCTAGGAACAAGAAATATTGCCGGCGGGACAAAAATTGACATTAATGGTTACAATACGAAGTAAGAAACAAAACCTATAATTACAAGCTAAGAAAGAGAAGAAACTCATAATCACAAGCTTACCTGAAACGATGAGAGAGAGAATAAGATGAAGAAGAAGATCGCTGCCGTTTTACGCCAATCTTCCGGCTTCCAGTAAGGTTTAGGATGGCCAGGCACGCACGAGAGAGAATTTGGGACTTTGGTTTTCAAAATATTGACTTCAGCAAATAGTTTTCTATTTAGAAACAAATTTATAACTCTGCCGTCAAAATAATAGTATGCCAATTGGCTCTCTACCGTCACGTGGTTGGTAACATCAGTGAGAGCAGTCTAGCCGTCACATAAACGGTCACAAAGCAACTGGCTGTTACAAAGTTTAGGAATGGCAGATATTCCCGCGGGGACATGACCCTCGAGATTTTCAGTGTACGTAATTTTTTTACTTATTTTTTATTAGAAAAGGGACGGAGATAGTGTTTTTATCTAATTTTTTATTTAGAGAAAAAACAGAGATGCGGCGAAATACTTATCCCTTTCAATTTTTTAATTTATTTTAATTTTTTTAAAATTATTTGTAATAATAATAAAATATTAAATATTAGTATAAATAAAAAATTAAAATAATTATTATATTAAACTTTAGGCCTAATTTACTACATTAATATTTGGATGAGAAAGTTATGCCACAAATGAAAGATTTTAATATTTTGAGTTGGTGGTGTAAAATAAATGTCTAAGATATCCTATATTGGCACGAATGCTAGAGATATTTTGCAATTCTAATTACAAATGTTGCTTCTGAATTAGCTTTTAGCACCAGTGGTTAGAGTACCGTAACACGCTTTATTCAAGCAATTGGAGGCTTTAATATGTTGTCAAAGTTGACTACAAGCTTACAACGACAGTATGAATTTATTTTACATTGTAATTATTATACTAATATTAATATTTTCACTTAGAATTTACATTACTTATTATTTTATTGTGTTTAAATTTGAAATCTGAGGCTATCTCTCAATTTGTCCCATTCCTCGAGGAAGAACAAAAAGAGTAGGAGACGCAAGCAGTAAGAATACTTTTATTAGAAATATTGATTAAGTATCTATATTCATTCCATTTATCTCATTGTTGATATAAAAGTAATTTCTTTTTTTTTATTATATGATTTTGAAGATTGCCGAAGATAATTATTTTGGTGATTTATACTTGTAATGCAACTTTTGTAATAGATTAATGTTAATGTAAGATATATCGTCAAATTTTATTTTTATTTTTATTTTTTATTTTAATATGACTAAATTAAAATCTAAACTAAAAACGTATCAGTTATTCGAGGATCGAGGACCTTCCCCTATTATTATTTGGAGATGGGAGGGGATTCCCTAAAACAATTTGTCGGGAATGGGGGAGAGGACGGGAATATATGCAGAATATTAGGAATGGGTACGGGGAGGTCGGTCTCTTCCCCTCCCCTTTCCATTATCATTCCTAACAAAGTTGGCAATATATGTACCGGCTGCTTTTGTAAAATTGCTTTAAGGACCCGTTTGGGATTGTTTTTGGGAATAGCATGCAAGATATATATAAAAAATAAAATCGTGGATTATGAAAATACTAATCATATTACCTCTAATTCGATTTTTTCTTCTTTTTTGTTTTCCACTTGTCGTTTCAAACTACTACAAACAGTGGATGATGACTCAACTTGTTTCCACTTGATTTACTTGAGAGATTTCATAATCTGGAAACTCTTATACGGCGTCGTTGTTCATGCGAAAAGGTATTTTCGAATGGAGGATACTTGAAGAAACATGTGAGGAAGTTTACAATGATAAAACATTAGATCTGCACAAATTTAATCATCTGAAGCAATTGTGGAAACAAGACTCCAAATTGGACTCCTTTGTTCAATCGGTATCTTTTGGGAACCTAAAGAACTTCTAGTTCTTCGTTGCAAGGAATTGATGAGCTTAGCAACCTCCTCCACAGCAAAAAGCCTAGAGCGACTGTTGTGTTGTGAAGCAAATCAAGATATTTGAAACGACAAGTTGGACTTGCGTTTGCAGCTTAAGTAGACTACAATACGACGATTGCTGATTGCGTTTTGAAGAGCAATTTGTTTTGTCTCTGGAACGACTTAGTTGAGCGTCGTTTTGTTTTAAGTAAAGCACGAGAGAAACACGTGCTCGAAGAAGCTGCTCAAGGTCGTATGAATCTGTTATAACGCATGCCAATCACGTGAGTTAATTCAATTCCATTTCATTTTATTTGATTTCTTGGCTTGTTTTTATCGCTTCATCTAAATTGTTTAGAATACACCACTATTTTATTTTACTTTTAGAATGAGTTTTAATATTTGTTCTGAGATTTATATGCTTATTTTATATCATTAAAGGTCTTAGTGACTTAATTTGGTCTTAACTTATCTAATATTTATTTTTTTGACGGTGTGGCTTTATAATGTGCTTTTTTTTTTAATTTTGAATTTTATAATTCCTTGAAAATGTCATTGAAAGGGCCAGCACTTTTATGTGGAAACCATCTCATCCTCCTTATTTCGAACCAAGTTTTATTGATCTCCATGAAATTCCATATGCTTTCGAATGTGTATCCATTAATTAATAGCTTCCAAGAAATCTTCAGTTATTCCTTTTCTAATTCCTTCAAGCAGATTTCATCTTAAATGCTTCAGTTTATTTCTCTAATCTCAGAATATACCTAAAATAACAAAATACAAAAAACTAAGATAAAAATTAACACAATAAATAAAATTTACTAAATTATAAATTAATTAAAATTACAAGAATATTTAAGACCCAAAACAAAAAAAGATGGAGAAATTAATAGTAAAATATATGGAAAATGTACACTTATCATATTTTCATGGAAAAAAACAAACTTTTGATATTGAGGTACCGTAACTTTGAAGCTTGTTTGTAGCTATAATTAAAAAAAAAGGTTGTCACTATGAATTAAAAATTAATAATGTCTAGTAAATATGACTATTAAATGATAATTTTGATTAAAATAATAAATATATTTTAGGTTATTTGCCATATAGGTATGAGATCAAATCAACTTAATTATCTAAATCACAACATTTATAACATATACTAAATAGTTGTAGTTTTTAAGTTATAACTGTCAAACCTCAATATCACATAAGGACTGTCAAACCTCAATATCACATAAGGCCTTTAAAGCCTAGGGATGCCAAAATTCGGGTCTGGGTTAGCCCTTTCTTGTTTCGGACCCATAAATAAGTTTGGATAGTTTTATTTTGATTCTGGTCCGGGTCAACCCAGAAAAATCTAGATTTCCTGATTTTGGGTTTAGAACCTGAATGATTGCTAAGAGATATGGTTTTCTCTCTTTCAGTGAATTCTTCCTTACATCTTTAATCTATTACCAACAATAATGGAAAATAATTCAAAATCAAATAACTAGAAATAAATTCAAAGGTAGTAGAGCATACAAATTTCAATTTTCAAACATAATGATGAAAATTTGTTGATAATGATGACAAATTGGGCTTTGTGGTGTTAAGTCAAGAAAAGCCGAAAAGGGAGAGAAATGAGATTTGGTCTTCAAAATCATGTACTATGTTCAAGCCATTGTTCTCGTCTCCACTCTTGCTTTCTTCTTCCTTGCTACAGCAAAAGCGATCTTCTTCGCCTCTGATGATGATGAACATGAACACAGCAAAGTACCGAAGCAATGGCAAGTGACAACAATGATTGATGAATAGAAGGGTTGAATAGAGAGAAAATGGTCTGGCTTGATGATGATTTGATAAATTGATGAAGAGAAGAGAGAGAGTGGAAATGTTTGGCAGTGGCGTGTGAATTAGGGCAAGATTGAATTTTTTTTTAATTTTTCAATTTATATTAAAATAAAGATGGCCAGGTCCAGGTTCTGGATTTACGGGTTCACCCAAACCTACAATAGGACCCAGATACATTTGGGTTGATAAAATTCAATCTGGATTCCGAAATTAATTTGTTCTGGTATGGGTTGAACCCGGACCGAATTTTTCGGGTTCGTCAGGGTCCGAGCCAGGTCTGGGTTAAATTTCCATCTCTATTAGAGCCCGTTTGAAATTGCTTTTAGGAGTTCCCAAAAGTAATTTGAAAAACTAAATGTCAATTTTGGTGTTGGGCAAATTTTTTTAAAAAATTACTTTTAGCAAAATCATCTTATCCTATAGCAGGTTTTGAAAAGTAAGGAATGAGTATCTTTTCATAATCAGATTTTGAAAATTAATTTTATATTTAATACAATTCCATATATATCTTCAAATATATTACTAAAAAATCCTTTATAGTAACTTCAATATTGGGTAATTTAGGAATATAAATTGTTCCAAAAAAATTTATGTTCAAAGTTGTTTGTAGAGTGAAAATATATACCCTTATAATTTTTGTGTGTTATGGCTCCTCAAGTACGTTGTATTACAAGTGAGTGATTCAAATTCAAATGGATATTTCCATTGGATGTGTTTTTTCCACAATAGGATGGGACCCACATTGCAAAAATGGATGCAGGGTGCAGACCCATATCGGCCTTACACATAATTTTTATTGGGCCGGATTATATCCAAACATGATGCGAACTACACACATAAATCAAACGCGCTCCCCCTTGCGTTTTGCAGCTTAAGTAGACTACAATACGACGATTGCTGATTGCGTTTTGAAGAGCAATTTGTTTTGTCTCTGGAACGACTTAGTTGAGCGTCGTTTTGTTTTAAGTAAAGCACGAGAGAAACACGTGCTCGAAGAAGCTGCTCAAGGTCGTTATGAATCTGTTATAACGCATGCCAATCACGTGAGTTAATTCAATTCCATTCATTTTATTGATTTCTTGCTTGTTTTATCGCTTCATCTAAATTGTTTGGAATACAACCACTAGTTTATTTTTACTTTTAGAATGAGTTTTAATATTTTGTTCTGAGATTATATGCTTATTTATATCATTAAAGGTGTCTTAGGACTTATTATATTTATTTATTTTATATAATTAAGTCTAACTTATCTTTTATTATTTTTTTGACGGTGTGGCTTTATAATTTGCTAATTTTTTTTTTTAATTTTGAATTTTATAATTCCTTGAAATAGTCATTTGAAAGGGCAGCTACTTTTTGTGGAAACCATCTCATCCTCCTTATTTGAACTATTAACAACCAAATGTATCCTACATATATGTTGAGAATCAATCTACTGATTAAGATATATGGCAATGGTATTGTCTGTTTGCTATAGTTTTGATTACAAGAGAACTTTTCCATTTGTTAGTTGCCATCTTTGTTGATTTGTTAATTCAGCTTCTTCTGTTGTCCTGTTTCTCTGTTTATTTCGACCTTTCTTTCAAACTTAGAAGGGATGAAAGAGCAAGTACTTAGAAATTGCAAGAATTATATCAAATCATGCATATATGCCCCTGCCTATGAACTCTTAGGAACAATTGGATATCATTCCTTGAATAAGTAATAATTTCTCATTGGAAGCCTTTAATTATTGATTTTCATCAAAGGGGGTTGTCTTGAATGCAAATGAAATTTGATAAAGGACCCTTGACATTTTTTAAAATCATCTAGCCTAGTAGTACTTTATGTGTTGGAAGTGTCCCAGACCGAGAAAGATTTCAACTTGGAGGAATTGACACAAAGCAAAATGGTCTTCATCATCATATGTATGGCAGCAGGGCCAGCTTCGTAAACTGTCATTTTCTACGAACCAGCTGTTTTTCAAGTTGGATTGCTTCGGAATACTCACAATCTGGAAAAGCTTGTAACCGTACATAGAAATATTTTCACGTGAGGAGGTTGGGGAACGTGCTGAGAGGCTCACACATAAAAACCTTAAAAGCTAAAAATGAATTTTAGTGCATTAAAAATTTTAAAATATATAAAAAATATTATATCAGTCAGTCGTATGATAAATAAATAATATTATAATATATATTTATTTATTTTAAAAAATCACTAATCTGTAATGTCTTTTAGAATTCCTCGTGGTGGATAGTGGAGCATTTACGGAAAACAGATTCCATTTATTTCTTCAAAATCTTGAAATTCTAAAGGTATAAAAATGTCGCCACAATTTGATAAATCTTATACCATCCTCATCTCTCCGAAATCTAACAGCATTTACGCGGCTGTTCGGGACGAATAAGCTAATTAGTATTTACTAACCCCAAACAGCTGAGAAGGATACTAAAATTTGGACCCTAGCACTTCATTCGGTGTAAATAACTAACTAAAAGTAGATAAATAAATAGCTGAAAATATCACAAACTATTTTAAATTGATTATTAAAGTAATGGAATATATTAAAAAGATATATATATATATATATATATATACACGAGCGCACGCACGTATGTATATATAAAATAAATAATATATATAATCCTTTTTTGGTATAGGCGCTTTATTTTTTTTATGCGAACATGCTTTTAAGCCATACAATTTAAGAGAGCTAGTTGAAAGTTAGTTTTTAATGTTATTAAACTACACGGCTTTATAGTTCATTCAATAATAATTCTATTAAACCCTACGACTTAAGAGGGTGTTCGCATTAAAAAAAAAAAGAGGGCACTAGCACCTAATAATGATTATATATATATATCAATTCAAGATTTTAAAGTGCAAGAAAGTCCAAAAAAACTTTTAACTGTGGGGTTTTAAAATTTTTTTAGACTTTTCTTACACCTTTAAGATCCCAGAAGCTCTTGATTAAATCTTCATCATACTTGAAGAAAATTAAATATGTATGGAAGGATATTTTCAAGCTTGGTAAGGTCAAATAATTGTGGAGTTAAAAATTGAATGATGGGCAAGTTCAAACTACAATACAATTTAGAAACTTTTAGCGAAAAATAACAAGTGGAAAAACTTTAAAGTTCATACAAATATGAAATATGTATTATGGGCTTGGCTAAGTTACGGTTCGTGTTAATTTAAGGTTCATGTAACTAACAACTTTAATGATAAAATTGAATATAAAAGTAGTTTTTTTTTCACAGAAAAAATTGTCAATATTTTGTGTCAAATAAAAAATTAAAAAAATATATGTATTTTGGGCGAAACTTTTTGCGAAAAATAATGAGTGCCAACACTTTATAACTTAATATGTATTTTGGGCTTGGCGAAGTTACGGTTCATGTAATAATCAATTTAATCATTACCGGATAAAATTGAATACACCAGTAGTGTGTTTCCTCGGAGATATCGCCAAATTTTGTGTCAAATAAAGAATAAAAACCATAAATACCAGTAGTGTCCGATTTGAAAGCAAAGCAGCATACATATTAACTAATAGGCTTTGATGGTGGTTGAAGTAAAAAGGTTAAAAGAGAGAGAGAGAGAGAGAGAGAGAGAACTTGAAAACTATGGAATGGAAGATAAATCAAAGTTATAAATTTGGACTCCATAGTTTGATGTTCAATCAAATATGGAGGGGCGATAGAAATTATCAAAAATTTAGAGGGATTTCAACCGTTCAATTCATTATTAGGCGTTGTAGACTGTGGGGATGCAGAAATTTCCACAGGGACGATGGCCTCGAGGGATCTTCCTCATTCGGGAGTTTGATAATTTTAGATCTAATTTTTCTATGTGGAGACAAGACTGTGATAAATTAATATGTGTGGGTGTAAGTTACATGAAATGTAACTTAGTGTTTGTCCTAATATTTTATTTGGCTCCACATTTTTCTATTTCTATCTTTAGTTTCTATTTTTAATTCATTTTTTTCAAATTTATAGTAAATACATTTAAAATTTCAATTGTAATAGTGTGATGTAAATAAAAAATATCATAATACAGTTATAAAAATAATATAAATAACAGCCAATATAAAATAAATATAAACACTTAAAATTGACAAAGATAATTTAATTGATGGTTTATACTATATGACATTTATGGATGAGTTCAACTTTGAAGATTTACTTTTGCTTAATTAGTTCAAAGATTATCTTCTAATTTGATGACATTGACTTAATTTGATGGAAATGATTTTAATCAATTTAGTTAATTTGATATTTTTTGTGTTAATATGATTTTATATTTTTACTTTAAGATGATTAAATTAAGAAAAAAAAAGAAATTAAATAATCAGAGATCGGATACCATCGGAGATCCCTTTGTATTATTTAGAAACATCCATCCCCTCCTTTCAAGTAATTTTGAAGGAAATGTCTAGAGTACAAAGAGATAGACAGAGTATTAAAGATGAGTATGGGGAAATCAATCCCCTCTCCTTCCCTTCTTATTGACATCCTTACATATGAGCCCAACAGGAAATGCACCGTGCCTGATAAAAGTAAAATTAAAAATAAAAATTTTCTTTTATCAAATCATTCTATGTGGTGGAGATTATTGTATAATCAAGTACACATGGCATTTTTAAAAGCTTTTTCTTTATTTAAAGCTCTAAAGGTCTGCCTAAGAGTCAAGGTTGGTGCCGTTCTTCTAGAAGAACAACCCGTATCTTTTGATATTCAAAATTTGAATATCAAGTTCAAACTTTAAATTTTAAAATAATAATAATAATAAATATAAAAAGTGCCTAAATTTTTAACTATAAATAGAGGGTTCACCCCCTCATTTCACTCATTCCATTCTTTTCTTCTTTAGTTCTATAATGAGAGATTAAGAGTTTTATACTCTTGAGTGACTAGTGTTTGGAGAGATTGGGTGTATTAAGGTTTTGAGAAGTGAAACAAAATACTAAAATACTTATAATCCTCATTTTACTAGTAAAGTTTTATCCTTTTGTCCTTGCCTATGGGCATAAGTTAAAAGCTGAACCAAATAATTTATGGTGTCCTCTGTGTGCTTATTCTCATTTTCTTCCAATTTCAATTTAGTCGTGGCTCTACTTCACCAATCAACACCAATCAATTTTCTAATAGTGATATTAGAGCCGGGTTGTATTTTTTGGGGTCGAGATACTGTTTACATATATTGTACTATTCATGTATATAATATTGTTTCTGTATACGACACTTTATTCATATATACAGTTACTGCTCATGTGAAATGGTAGGAATCGATCTTAGCAAAGGTAGCTCGTGGTGAAAAGTGATGGCGGAAAAATACAAAATTGAGAAGTTCAACATAAATAATTTTTCGTCATTAAAAATGAAGATGAAGGTTGTATTGAGGAAGAGTAATTGCTTGGCAGCAATTGAAGAGAGGCTCACAAAGATAACTGATGATGACAAGTGGAATGAGATAGACAATAATGCCATTGCAGATCTACACTTACCACTTTCAGATAGGGTATTATTCAATATGGTAGAGTAAAAGAGAGTAAAGGAAATATGGTTTACTCTCACAAGACTATACGAGGTCAAATCACTACAAAATAAAATCTTCTTAAAAAGGAGGCTTTATACGCTTCGAATGGCGGAATCTACATCAGTGATCGACCATATCAACAATTTAAAGACTTTATTTTCATAACTAACAACGTTGGGTCATAAAATAGAGAAAAATGAACATGTAGAGCTTTTACTTCAAGGTTTACCAGATTCATATGATCAATGCGCCATTAATCTAACTAATAACAATCGAGCAGACAAGTTAGTCTTTGACAATATGGCAAGCTCCGTATTAAATGAGGAGAGTAGCAAAAAATAAAAAAGATAGACAGACGAGGTCGCAACAAGTAGAAGCGCTATTGGTGATGAAAGGAAGATTCATGGAACGTGGCCCTAGTGAGAGCCACAATCACGATAGATCAAAATCAATAAGTAAGAAGAATGTCAAATGCAACAACTATGGCAAGAAAGGGCATGTCAAGGAAGAGTATTGGAACAACTAGAAGAGAATAGAGGGTAAAGACCATGAGTCATCAAATGCTCAAGGGTATGTAGTACAAATCTCTATACGATCTCAAACATGCACCGAAATGTTGATGTAAGAGATTTGATCCCTTCATCATAAACATTGGATACAATAGAATCAGTTCAGACTGTTGTACATATTACAACAAGTTTGATAATAATGATTTCATCATTCTACTGTGGTATGTTGATGACATATTGGTAGCAGGCCCCAACAAAGATCGAGTCCAAGAACTGAAGGCACAGTTAACTAGGGAGTTTGAAATAAAAGACTTAGAACCAGCAAACAAGATTTTAGGGATGCAAATTCACCGAGATAGTAATAGCAAGAAGATTTGGCTTTCCACCCTGCCTCCTATTAATCTCAAGTTATTCTTAAGTATTCATCTAGTAATGAAGTAGAGAAGAATAGATGTCTTGAGTACTGTATGCATCAACAGTGAAAAATTTAAGGTTCGTTATGATTTGTACAAGTAGTAGGAGTGGTTAGTCGATACATAGCGAATCCTTGCAAAAAACATTGGAAGACTATTAAGAGGATTCTGAGATATATCACAAGAAGATCAGATGTTGCATTATGTTACGAAGGATTAGAATTTACTGTCAAGGGCTATGTGCATTTAGATTTTGCAGAAAATCTTAATAAAAATAAATCCACTACTAGCTAAGTATTTGCACCAGAAGGAGAAATTGTTAGTTGGATTTCAAAATTGCAGACCATTGTGCCTTTATCAACAACAGAAGCAGATTACATAGCAGCTACACAAGCTTGGAAAGGCTATTTAGATACAAAGGTTACTGAAGGAGCTTGGGCATAAAAATTTTTATGGCTTGTGATAGTTAGAATGCAAGGAGTCCAACCTTTCATTTTAGGATAAAGAATATAGGAGTACAATATCACTTTTTCGTGAAGTAGTGAAAGATATAAGAGTGGATACCAAGGAGAACTTAACAAATGTTTTGCCCAAGCCTATCAATGCTGATAAATTTGTTTGGAGTAGATCATTTTATGGCCTAGTAGAGACATAAGCAACATGATAACGGCGAAGCAGAAAGGATGGTGTGGAGATTAATTGATTCTCAATCAAATTTCTAAGTGGAAGAATGTCAAAGTCAATGTCGCTTTCTAGAAAGAGCGACCAATACCTTTTGATACTCAAATTTTGAATGCAAGTTCAACTTTGAATTAAAAAAAGTATATATATAAATATATAAATAGTGCCCAAATTTTTAACTATAAATGAGGGGTTCACCCCTGCATTTCATTCTTTTCTTCTTCAATTCTAGAGTGAGAGACTAAGAGTTTTAATGCTCTTGAGTGATTAGTGTTTTAAGAGATTGAGTGGATTGGGGTTATGGGAAGTGAAACAAAATATTATAATACTGGTAATCTTCATTTCACTAGTAAAGTTTTATCTTTTTGTCTTTACCCATAAACGTAAGCTAAAAGTCAAACCATGTAATTTTTGGTGTCATCTGTGTGCTTGTTCTTCATTTTCTTCCAATTTCATTTTAGCTGTGGACCTACTTCACCAGTAAATTGAAGACGTTGGAACTGCGTGATTTAGATAGCCTCACAAGTTTCTGCTCTGCCAATTACAACTTCAAATTCCCATCTTTGCAAGAGTTGTGTGTGATTGGTTGTCCCAAGATGAAGATTTTCACTACAGGAGAATCAATCACGCCTCTAAGAGTAAACATCTGCTATGGAGAGACAGCGGATCAACGGCGCTGGGCTAAGAATTACATGCTGAGAAGGTACGTATATACATATTACTCTCTATCTCCCATGATAAATTTTTACAAAATTTGCTTTCTTAAATACAATATAGATAAGATATTTGATGAATAAGAATTTTACTTTAAGCTGTTGGCGGTGTCATTGTCATACTCTACGCAGTAGTACGACTAATTTCATAGGCTTCTTATGACTTGGAGTTGCGAATTTTTAGAAGAAAGTCTCAACTGGTAATTAATTTTTATTTCATTTATTTAATCCCATGGCCTGTTTCGCAATTTCATCTGAATTATTTAGAATGGGTCCCTCAGTTTACTGTTAAATTTGCAATGCAATTTTAATGATCCTTTCAGACTTTTATGGACAGATTTTGCAAAATCGAATGTCTTTTAGTCTAGTTTAATTTGAGTTTTTCATTTTTTTTGAGAGCTCCCCATGTTTTCTAAAATTTTATAATTCCTTGCATACGTTTTTATGATAAAATTTCATTAAAAGCCTTCATATGTTATAATTCCTTGAAAACTTGCATACTTTTTCCTTTTTTTCTTTGCCAATTATTTATTGTCATCATTGCTGTTCTTTTATTTTAGTTTGTGCTCTGTTTGTTCATTGGCTTTGCTTTTCGGAAAGTTAGAAGGCAAGGAAAGTACTTAGAAAATGTTCTTCCCTATGAACACGTAATTAACAGCTGAATATCATTCATTGGATTAAAAAAAATTAAAATAAAATAAAAAGTAATCAGACCATTATTCCTAGAACAAATCCTTAAACCATCAAACGTTAGCTATGAACAAGTATATTGGTCTATGGCATATTCATAATATTTTCTCTACTGTTCCTGTTAAAATTTCTCTACTCTATGATTGCAGAATGTCTGGATACTGATGAAGATTTAAGTCACTCTTCTTCTATGAATAAGGTCGTTTTTCTTTTTTCCTCTATTCAAAGTTTCCATTATGAGGGGTTCCCATTTCCATCTTCGTGATCTTCTTGTGATAGTGTGAATTACAACATGTTTGTTTCCTTTGTTTGATCATCGCAAGTTCAAAGACATTTTATTCTAGCTAAGCTCTGTGTATATATATAACATTTTATTCTCAATATATATGACTCAATGAGAGGTCTTTTATTATATATATGTCGTGAATTTCTATTGTATTTTGACATTTGATGGTGTATCATTGTCTCATTGCAAGGTCTTGTAATCACTCTGATTCTCATTTGAGGAGGTTGGTCTCGTCTATGTGTATGTATTTATATCCACAAGAAATTTGATAAATGGTCTTGTCATTTTCTCATCAAAACATCTGGTGCTTCATATGTTGGAGGGCTACCAAGCATCAAGGCCAGATTTTTAAACTCAAAAGTTCTTCGTGTCATTTTTTAACAATAATAAGGAAAGCCCAAGAGAAACCTAGAAGTCCTAATAAGGACCGCTTCTGCATATATTGTTCATTTTTTTAATTACCTTCATTATTATTTTCGTTTTCAATCGATCAAACTTCAGTTTCTTAGCATTAATCTAATTATGTACTTCATCTTGAAATCCTTAATTTACTCATCAAAATGTGAACGCTTAGTGTATCATTTTTACACTATAAGAAATAGTTGTATTACCGACCAAACATTTCACAATATACTATTGAAAATAAGTACTTTTTACAAGGGTATTGTCATTGACGAGCCGTTGGATAAATATGAAAAGTATCATACCTTGGTGATAAAGAAAATTCGTTTGTCGGAAATGGAATGTCGAGCCCAAAATTTCTTTAAACTTGGTAAAGTTAGATTTTGGCCCAATTTGTTTGAAGTTTTATACATAAAGCACTTTTTTTTTTTTATGTAATTTGTGCAATCTGAAGGGAGGTATTGTAAAATTAACATAAATAAATGTAATATGCCAATACCGTTTAAAACAAAAAAGATATCATGAAATTGAAAAATAATAATAATAATAATAATAATAATAATGATAACAACATTAAAAGAAAAAGAAGAATAATCGCTTCTTGATCTCAACTCTCAATTTCCAATACAATCTCTGAATCTCACTTCTCGATGGGGCGAAGAAGGGTCTGTCTCCATTCTTCATTCGCATTTACTCAGTGGTAATTAATTCTTAAGGTTCCATTGTATTTCCATTGAGTTTGCAACTGTTCAATTGCTCGATCCTTATTAGTTTTGGGACTTCAATGACCATAGAAGAAGATTCTCACAGACAACTCTTCCTTCTTTTGTCTTTGCTTTTTTATTTGTTTATGCTGATCTATTTACTTATTTCTTTCTCTGATGTCCCAATTTATCCTATGATATTTCAATTGATGTATTACGTTCATGTTATGCTTATGGATGCTTGCTCTACTGTCTACAATTAAATTTTACTCGGTCCTTAGCTATCAATTCACAGTGGTGTGTCATTAATATGTAATTTTGTCTTATTTTATATTTCATTAACTATTATTTCAACAATTGCTGGAGGTGTCAAATAATGAATTTGTATGAGCTTTAGTCCGAGGTAATTATCATTCTCATTTCATTTTATTTGATCTCTAGGTTTATTTTATCGTTTCATCTAAATTGTTTGGAATGCATCAGCTGGTTTATTCTTAATTTTGGAACGAATTTGATGCAGCGGATGGTTGCGTAGGATGAGTAGATTATCTCTCTAGGGTAACAACTTGAGCTATAAGTATCTATTTACGGTGTATAATATACCGTTTGAAGTTTGGGACGAGCAGAATCTATTATAATACTATAGCGCCGCATTAGCCTCATGGTTCGGTTGAAAATTATATTTATTTCATATTATTTTACAAGTTTAATATCCATTTTCCTATTGTTTTCAAGATTTTTATCTTTTTTTTTAGATATAGAATTTAAGTAGCATTAATCTTATTTCAGTTAGGAGAATATTATTATGTAGTAATATTTTAGGTTTAGTTTAAAAGGAGTCCAAAATCCTAATTTTGTTATTCAAACTTTCATTAATAAAATATAAAACTTTCTAAAAGAGAAAATGCTCGTCCAGTACCTGTATTTTAACTTCAATGCACGTTTAGTCTTTATATTTTAAAAAATATCTCAATATACCTTGATATTAAATACATTACATTTTTTCCTTAAAATTTATTTACTTTTACAATGATATCCTAGCAATAATATTCTTAAATTAATTTATTTATTTATAAAAAAAGTTAATTGACAAATTAATCACTAAATATCAATATGAAATAACCAATATTTTTGTACTTTTACAACAATCTTGCTAATAATTATTTATAAATAAATTAATATCAACCAACTTAAAGTAATGTTTAAATTCTTAAAGCAATCTTACTAATAAATGCATAAAAAAATTAATTTACGAAATTAGTCCTAAAACTAAAATAATAACATTTTTTATTATATTTATTTTGTTTAAGGCT